>VZSF01009849.1:690122-712855 GCA_013398295.1 Chionis minor | reverse complement strand
TCCTCCAGCCTCCCCCTCAAGGCAGGGCCCAGGTCTGAGCCTTGTCCTGTCACATCTTGCAGCCTTCCATGTGTGGAGTTCCCGCTCCAGCGCTGGGCTCCGTCACAGGAGAGAATTCTTCCGGCATATCCAGCCTGATACGCGACTCGTTTGTGTCTACAACCAGCGCTTCTCGTCGTCCTGCTGCGAGCCTGGCTCTGCCGCCGCCGTACCCTCCCCACGGGTACTGGACAACCACCATCGAGTCTACCCAAAGCCCTTCTCCAGCCGGAGCCACCCCGTTCCCTCAGCCCGGTACGCCCCAGCCCGCACAGGGCTCACTTAAATTTGCCTCTTTCACATATTGGGGAGGGGGGGAGCGTCCAAAACCGCACAGGGCATTTTAGGTATGATCTAACAAGCACTGAGTAAAAGGGGAGCTCATTGCTCACCTCCGCCGGCTGGCCGTGGTCCCACAGACACAGCCCAGCCTGCCGGTAGCCTCCGTGGCTGCCAGGACACGCTGCTGACACCGCACCGGAGCGTGCTGCTCATCCTGTTCCACAGCAGGAGCCTGGTGGTGTCTTTTGTTAAAAGGAAGGAAAAGAACACGACCCGCAGAGAAAGCGCCTGTCTGGTCCCCAGGCCACTGCCGAAACATCCGGAGCATGGAAAATGGAAGTGGGAGACTGGTATCTGGCTCTGGGTATGCAGTGGCAGCCTGGGCATGACCAGTGTAACTCAACCCTTAGTCCTTTGGGGGTCTCCTGGATTTCAGGGAAGTCAGAGCTGATCCAGAATAAAAGGACAGATGGCACAGAGCCATCTCACAGCGTGCCCCTAGGGACTTTGCAAAAGCATGAGGTATCACAGAAAGCCTTCACCCTTCTCCCCACCTAGACACATCCAAGTCCTCGTAGGACCTTCTTCTGTTAAACCTGACATGAAATTCCAGGTTTTCCTTCCCTTCCCCAGTCTGTCACGCAGAGGAGGCATCCAGAGGAAGGGATGACAGCAGAGGCCTCAGAGGCAGAGTGGAACAACTGCAAGTTAAAGCAGGCAGAAGAGCTCCCAGCAGAGCGGTGGGGAGTTCTTACTGGCTTTTATTCCATATTACAACATTAAAAAAAACTCACGCTTCGGGCATTTGCTCCACAGTAGCATTGACAAGCACAGCCCAGCTTCAGGGGCCACTCCAGTAAGTACTCCACCAGCTTCCAATTTCTATGAAGTTTACTAAGGCAGCTAAAACAGCCCTAGAAAGTTATTCTTAGCTCCTATAGGTGTACGACCACTTTTTTAAAAGTCAATGAATCTTTGCAATGAGACATCCATGTTGTCTGGCGAACGTGTTGAGCCGGGTTTGGCACAGGGGAGCTGCCTGCCCAGTCCCACTGCAGTTCGCCCCATTCACCCAGCTCCACATCGCTCCCACTCTCTCAGCGGGCCGGTTGCAGTCCAGGGGACTCAGGACACCCACATTCACCACACGGAAGCAGATGCCACCAGAAACTTGCACTACCAACAACATTCAGTGCAAGCAGCAAGTGTGAGTTACTGCTGCAGGTTTGCAACACTGAGGATGAAGTTCCACCGTCCAGTCAGAACTGGGGTAGAAGGCTCAGATGTTGTTCCTCAAGGAATCATAAGTACCCTCAAGTCCTCCCACATGTGGCAGCTCTGGCTCTTTAAACAGGTACCAGCTGCCCTTTACTATACCTGTGGAAGATAGGTTGAAGGACTGGCCCCTCCCAGAGTAAGCAAATTAAGAAATGAAATCTTCCAGGTGGGCTCAATGGTTCCCACCCCACTGGAGTGGGACAGCCACCCACACAACCCTCCAAGTCCCTTCACAGCCTTTCACACCTACGTCAACGGTCACCCAGAATGCTATACCGACAACAAATTGACATGGGTCCTCAGGCTAATTGCTCACCACAGCGGTGCATCCTCTGTCCTTCCCTCACGACCTTTGCCTCGAGTGAATACTGCTGGGCACCTGCAGCAGGCTTTCCTCTGAGCTGAGCAGAAGTCCAAGCACAGGGAAATTCCCTTAGCTAGGTGTTGGGCAACACCTCCTCCTTTGCCAGGCTCCTGCTCTAGCCTGCGGCACTTATGCCCATCTCAGAGGGCTGACACAGACTCCGTGGGTTTTGCAAACCCAGCCAGTGCACAGACCCATAACGCGCGTAGAGCGGTTGATTTTGACCTGGTCTTCTCATGACACAACTTCACACCAGCATGTGGGGAACTTTGACACCTGTGAGCAGCAACAGATCATTTCCCACCAGGCTCCCAGGCTTCCTCCAGCACCAGCTCTCCTGTAGAGATCCCTGCACACCCAAGGAACAGCAGAGTCTCATCTCCAGGGATAAATAGAGCTGACTGATATCCTATGACTGGGCCCCAAAAGAGCAGGGCAGACGTTATCTTAATACAGGAAAGGCATTCAGATTTCAAAGCAACAGCTTCAACTTCTATCTCTTTAAATGCTCATATCATTTACAGCCTGAATTGGGTGCCTGAGCAGTATCAGTTACGTGGATTAGGAGCTGTGGAGGACATTAGTACAATTCTTCTTCCTGAGGTTTTTACAGCTTAATGGACAGGAAGTGTTGCTGGTGAGCCTCCAGCTTCTGATGATCTGACCAGAATCTCCACCAAAGCTCCCCATCTTCCCTTTGTGCTTTTTTTCTGTCCTAGAATCACTTTCAATTAACAGTACAAAAATAAAACCCATGTCATCTATCCCTCCTAAGCTCCAGATGCATTATTCATCAACATGCCCTAATTGAGTCTCTCATAACCATGAGCGCTTCTGCAGTTGGCTATGTCATTCTTGTCCAGCAGAGCACAATTTATGAATTTTTAAGCTACTTGGAAAAGGCACTTTCAAAGTGTTACCTTTCACAGCTTTTCTGATCAGAGCATCAAGTTAGATCTCAATACATAGAGCCATCAGGCCTCGGTTTTGTGTCCAGGCAAAAGTGTCCATCAAGTAACTCCGCTGCACTGGTGCTCAGTGTCCTGACTGGGAGGTCAGTAATGCTCTACATACTCTGGGCATCCTTCCCCCAACAGGGTCTTTAAGAGAGGTGAAAGGCAGGACTTGAGTAGGTCTCCACACCTCTGAATAAATGCTCTGACATATGTAATCCACAGAACATCTAGGGAGTTGAAACTCCCTTGCAAAAGACTTTCCTTGAAAGTTAGAGAAGCATCTCCTGAACCTACTCACCCTGCCACAGGGGACAAGGCTCTGCAAAGGCTGTCTCCGGAGCAGGAGAAAAATACACAACCCATCAGGAAGATAACTCAGCTTTGCCTTCAGTGCCCGGATGCTAGAATACCTCTGGATTTTCCTATCCTAAGCTCTGTCCAAGAGTTCAAGGAACTGAAAGCCTGTGATGGGATGCTTGGAAACAGAGCGGACGCTGTCAAGGTTTAGTTCACAGACACATTCAAAGGAGCAGGTCTGAATTTCACTCTACAACCCAAGTAGCTGGGAGTGAGCATGTAACATCCCATTGAAAGCAATTAATAAATCACTAACTTCATCACTGGCACAAATGTGTTGGGTTTGATGGGACCATAAATCATAGCAATTGTTTCTTAAGTACTCTAGTGACAGCACTACAACTGCTACGGCATAATTCTTACTTCTGGTGGCCGTGCCCATTCCTAGATCCTTCTCTGTCAAGTGTTGGGTCTAACCTGTGTTCCTTTACCAGACACGGAGGAGGCACAGTCATCGGTGTGCCATAGTGGCACCTTTCCTGCTTCCTGCAGCCCTCCCTGGCCAGTGGTGCTACACAGCGCTCTGCAACGTGCCACCCTTCACCTGCTGAACCACAGCTGGGTTGCTTCCTTTTCCCCATACCTCTGATTTTCCCCAGTTCTTCATTTAGTGCTTGCTCTGGATGCTCTTCACTGTTCCCTTTGCCCGCCGCTACACTGTCCCACCGTGGAAGAACGGAATGCATTCCAGCCAGTCCCTCACTCACAGCAGGCACATCCAAACCACAGGACGGGAAACCTGCAGGCGCTGCCAGGCTGTTCCCACCCTGAGATGAGGACTCAAGCAGCCATGCAGAGGGCAGGAAAGTGAAAAAAATCAGAAACAGAAGTTCACCCCATTTTTAACATCACACTTAACACAACATTAAGGTTTGTGCTGAAGGACTTGGTCAAGGAGTTACCAGGGAGCCCCATCTCAGATGAGCCTGTTAAGTTTGTGGTGGTTCAGCTTTATGGACATTTAACTAGCATCACGATATTCAGCCTGGATTTCACTTGCACCTCAACACTCAGTCTGCAGCCTTCTCCTTTCCCCACTAGAAGGGGCTAAGGACCAGACACCCAAGAACAGAAACAAGGGAGTTCCCTTATGGATAAGTTAAAGGCAATCCTCATTATGTGAAACCCTTTATTATCTATTAACCCTCATTATCTGAACCCTTCCTCTACACATTAGGCTCTGCGCTAGCCCCATCCAGAAGGCACTCAGGGTTGTTACAGAGCAGGATCTCTCTGCTCGGAGACCAGGCATTTATTTTGCTTTCTTAACCTTATGGTGAGCTGCTTTGGGAAGGATTACAGTACTGAAGTGCTGTAATGCCATTGCATAACTCAGCACAGCTCACTCAAAACGCTCTTCAGCCTTCAACACCCCATCCTCAAACACCGGGTGATGGAATTGGGTGCAGCCACCCGGAGAAGGCAGCAGGAAGACTAAAACAAGGCACCACCTCTTGTAGAGGAAGGTGTAAGGGTTTACAGTTTCAGGTCAGGAAAGGGAGTAGCAAAGATGTGATGATATATAGAGTAACAGGAGGGAGCCAGGGCAAGGTAGGGGGCCTGGCTCATAGGAGAGGCAGTGGTGTATTTAAAGAAACGAAAGTAACGAATTTAAAAACTAATACAACGCAACACCTTATTACAACACCTTATTAGTAAAGGTCACACTGCTGCTCCTGGCAATCCCCACAGCAGGGTACCTGGCTAAAGCAGGGCTCACCCTGCTTAGCCACCTACCACAGGGATAAGAGCTGGGAGGTCAGCAGGGAAGCCCACCTGCAGAGCCCCGCAGCGCTTAGGCCTCTCCTGGAAGGGAGGAAAGCTAAACCTGCAGCTCCAGCACGTGTAAGCCCATCAGTGTCTTGCCTGTGAAGGCCCCTTAGCAAATTCACAGCAAGGTCAAAACCATTTCAAAGTTATATAAGCTTGGGTTTTTTCTTGCGAGAGCCATGTACTGTGATGCAACTGAGAAGTAAGCAAGCAAAACACAGTCTCACAATAAGGCATTACCAGACCCTTCTTTGCTTCTAAGCCCAGCCCAAGAAACCAGACAGCTTCATGCTCCCTCCTAGGTCCAGCTCAGGCCTTTTAAGCCCTCTTTCCAAGCCAATTGCTGCAGCATATGCAGCAAGGTGAGCACAACAACATCCACCCCCAAAATATATTGACCCTTTCCTGCCCAGCATGGGCTTCCTGCATCCCAGGACATTTCACTCATCTAGGACAAGAGGAGGGCACAGGATGAAAAATCATCTCCTCACCTTCCTTAGCAGAAAATAAACCCAGTGACTGGTCAGGACTGCCCTGGTCCCAGCTACATTTTGGAAGCTACAAGGAAAAGGCACCAAGGGGTTATGTCTTTCCAGCTGACAGCTCTTGGCTTGTCCTTATTGGAGGCACAACTAACTTAAAGAGACAAGGCAACTTCCTTCTGCCAAGAGTGCAGCTGGGTCACAGAACTGGGGGAGGCTGATGTTCTCTTTGCTTTTGCCTACAGCCAGCTCTACTTTTCTGTCATAGCTGTGGGGCACAGAAGATGACACAATCCATGACCAAAGTGAAGAGGTCTTCACTGCCGCTCCTCTGCCAAGACCTCCTTTCCAATGCTACAGTAAGCTTTCTCCTGAGGAATTAACTTGGATAATGCTCCATACAAGAAGGTTTTCCCCTGTGTGATAGTGCTGTCCCTGTGTTGGGCTGCAGGTGTCAGGGCCCTAAAGGTTCTTGATGGCCCTGACCAGTCTCACCTGGGGTTTCCACTCATTCCCCCCTGCCCATGGGCACAGGGGCTCTATTTAAACTCAGCCCTGGGTAGTTAGTCTTGGGCTAGGCTCAGTTCTGGTTGGGGTTACTGAATGTGGTCTGTAGATGTGTTTCTTAGTTTAAGTTTAACTTTGGCTCTGCCTTATCACTGTGAGTGTGCCTGATGATCCGAGTTCTTGGTTGATGCTGTCTGCTGTCCCTCAGCCTGCCTAGCTCCTCTGACTTGGGTATTGTGGCATGCGCACTGACTGGCGAGACCCCTGCCCTGCTGGTCCTGGGATCCCATTGGCCCCTAGTTTATTGTTGCTTTAAGAGCAGCAGATATTTGCTGTT
The DNA here is from genome assembly GCA_013398295.1 of Chionis minor. NCBI lineage: Eukaryota > Metazoa > Chordata > Aves > Charadriiformes > Chionidae > Chionis > Chionis minor. The sequence goes on along the minus strand of VZSF01009849.1, from coordinate 706,483 downwards.
GATAGAGAAGTAATGGACTGCTTCTTAGTGCTTGTTCTTCTCCGTGTGGTTGAAGTTGTTGGTCTTTACCCTTAGACTGTCTGTTGATGAAGACCCTGGGGCCTTACCATGACCATGGGCTATGTGTGAATGATGCTGACAGGTAGGATGCCTATAGACCAGCTAGAAACAAGGTTTTTCTGTTTTGCTCAGTTTACAACTGCATTTTAATTGCTTATCCTGAAAGTTATCCTTGCAGATGAGGATGGCAAAGCAAGGAGCTTGTTTTGGGATGGGGGAAGGCTGTGTGCAATTAAATGACTAATAATAAAAGACCTTTTGGTTTTGAGCAGGTATGCAACAGGCAGAAGGCTATGGGTGGATTATCAAGGTCTGGGAAGAGACTTTAGCGCACTTTTCATACTAATGCTGATAAGACCTACATTTGCTTCTTCATACTATAGATTCATTCAGGCTTTACTATTAATCTGCAGCCACAAAACAAGATAGGTAGTATTTCTCTTTCCTTTTCAGTATGTTTTTCACTCTCTTTGTTCTTCATGTGGGAGCTAATCTTTTGTTCCTCAGAACACCTGTAATCACTGCAAATTCTTTGATTTAAGCAGCCCATCTGTAGGGATTAGTGTTGATTTCACTTCTCCTTTATGAGGAGTAATGCTTCCTTTTCAGTATCATAATCCTGAGGCCATGTGAGACTCCTTGGTCATACAGATGACTGCTTGTTCAGGCAATGAAGTGTTAGTGTCACCAGGAGCTGCATCTTCCCTGACACTCCACTAGTATCCATGGTTGCATCCCTCCTGTAGCCCTGCAGCCATTGCCCACTATCCACCATGCAGAGCCTGTTGTCCCGGAGGGGTTTCCCCAACCCCTGTGCACTCCAACTAGCATTTTAATAATAATAATGGCATACAACTAAATGCAAGCCATAGCATCTCCTGATTTGTACCTACACTTTGTTTGCATTGTGCTGATGTCTCTCCCTGTTTTATTACCAGTGGATGCTAGTCACATTTCTTGTGATGCCAAAACATCATTCTAAAATATTGATGGTGCTGAAGATGAATATAATCACTGTAATGGCAGAAATTGATGTACTTAAAATCCACAATTCATTACGCTCTACCATCCCAGCATGCCTTGTCTTTGGGAAGGGATCTTCAGAGCAGTTATTCTTGCTTCCTCACTCAGTGGGAATATACTGATGTAATTCAGTGTTCTTTGCAGTCTCTGTCCTTCTGCAGTGGGTGGTATCTGTATTTTAGAATAATCTAATGTCACTGTAGCCTGCTTTCACCCCCCACAACAGGTGACTTCACTCATTTGAAAAACACCCCATAAATAACAACCATTTAAACTACGTTAAACGATATATCTCCCTTTCGTTGACTCCTCTGGCTTTACAGTTGTTTCTGAGGTTCGGAAGCTTAAGGATACATCTCTGTTTTCAAAGCGCACTTCCATTCCTGTGAGGCTCTCAATCTCTGGGGCATGATTTAACAAAATAGTTCTGATGGAGGATGGATTTAAGTAGGGAAATTGTGGAATTGTATGTAGGAAGGAGGTAATATTGGGGCTGCTCGTATGGATGAAATGTTCTGATGCGTAAAAAGGGAAGCAACATTAATGTGTTATTCCTTCCCTTGTATGGCTGGAGCCTGGGCAGATAAATGACCTTCCCTGCTCAAATGCAGCATGACCTGTCCAGCCAGGCCAGTGGCAGGAAGCAGGGGAGGACAATGCAATCAAGAGCTTGGGAAATAATTTTTGGAAACTTACTGTTTACAGATCAGAAAAGGTGTTAAGGTGACAACATACCTGTTGGAAGAGCTTTGGAAACTGTACGGCCCTCCCTTTCAGGCACTACTAAAGGGTTATGAAACAGCAAAGGGTTTCCTTTTAGTAGTCCAAGACCGGGACATATGCCTAACGTGGGGGAACAGGACTCGGATCCCTCCCTTTCTCTAGCTTCTGGCAGAAGTATCAGCCTCTGGGATTCCCCTCATCACCCTGTGTGATGACCCAGCACAGGACCCATGAAAGTGTCCAAATGTACCTTTTCTGGCTTGCAGTTGTACTGTGCCACTTCCTTGCTCCCCTCTACCCACCTTCCTCATCTACATGGCGCTAGTGAGAACGAAAGTGGGGAGTAAATGAAGCCACACAGTTTACATTACTGTCTGCACTCTCGTCTAGACCACGCAAAGGATGATGTTGAAAAAGATTAATTTGCTGAAGTTAATTGGCACTAGGAAGGGGAAGGTATTAGTAACAGTCTTATTTTCAGTTTATTTCCAAGCATTCAAAATAGCTATGCAAAAAAAAGGCAAATTAATCAGCAAAGCATCCATGCTGCAGCCAAGCTGCACACACCCGTGGTGGGGGACTGTTACAGATGGCTGAGCCTGGAAACACTGCATAGCAACCAGAATTATGTGAATTATTAGGGGGAAATTAAAGAAAAACCACAAAAGAAGAGACAGAAGAACCCAGAGAATGACTGGAACTGTAGCTGCAGAGGGTTAAAAATCAGCCAAGTAATGGGAGTCAAGTTTACCCAGACAAGCTTGCATATATGTGCCGACAGCTTCCACAGATGCAGCAAACCTGGTGTGCTCTGACATGGAGTCACAAGTGAACAGGACATGGGCAGGGGGCTGCAGTAGGAGGTGATGGCCCTGGTCACTCCTTTGCACAGCCACTTGCTCCACAGGAGTGAAAAGCAGTGAGCGGAAAGGGTTCTTCTGCTAATACAGACTCCTGGAAGACCACCAGGCAGAGGAGGTGTTTCTGAACATGGGTGCCGTGGTCCCAGCTCTGCTGGGAGGTGAGCTGGAGGCTGGGACTCTGCCTCTTGAGGTGCTTTGATGTTATCAGGAGATCTGTGTGCCTCTCGGGGCTTTGCAGAATTGCAGAGCTCTATGACTCTTTCAGGCTGGAGATCTATTCCACAGCACACAAACTTGTTTTTCTTAGTCATCTTTCATTTTCTCAGTCATATTCAACTAGTCCACGCCCTGGGTTTAAAATTGCTTGCATACAGTCTGCGTGCAGAGCTGAGCAGGAAGGGATTGCTCCCAGCTGGTGCCTGCATGGGAAGGAGACTGCTGAATTCCCAAGACAGGTTTAGGACACAAGTGCTCTCAGCAGTTCCCCACCATCAAGCCATCAGAGATGGGATGAGAGGCCCTGAGCAGAACTTGCAGACCTGGATGCTGTGACTGTGGCAGAGCACAAGGTGAAGTCAGACTTCTTTCAGAAAACAGAGCTTAGGGATGAAGATGCTGCATCTGACACAGCCCTCCCTCTCACAATCCCCAACTCAGCCAGCTGCCTATCCCTCCTGGGGATTATTCCTAACGGATCAAATTCCCAGTATCAGGTACTGTTTGCTGAGGGAGATACAAGCTGTGGTGTATGATAGCGTCTGCAGGGTGACACATTCCCTTATGCACACAGGGTAAGGGATATGACTCCACTGACTACAAAATCCATGTATTAACAAAGTCTTGGTTCAGCCAGGGAAGGCCAAGAGAGAAAAGCAGCATTAGGAGCAAAAACTTTTCTCTAAAAGCATGGGGAGTTTCTGCAGCCAGTCCAGCAAGCCAAATGGTTTTGTGAACTTGCCTGGCTGTAAGGAAGCTAGTTTCATCCTCCTCCTCCTCCTCCTCTCCCATTTTGCATGATTCTTGGGAGAGTGATGCTGATCGATGCCAGGCAAGGAGGGAACTAGTTCAGAAGAGCTGGAGCTGTGGGACATCCGTGCTCCCTTTTTAGCTGGTTGCCCTTTGTGGGAGGAAGATACAGAGAGTTGCACGGTTAGGTCTGGAGATGCTGCTCTAAAGCAGATGCTAAATATTCATCTCCTGGATGGTGGGTAACCGCAGCTGGTTTGTAAAACTTTCCACAGCAGGCAATGTTGTTCCCTGCAGCTTTCCCTTGAGGATTCATCTTTCAGGAGATTCTCCCATTGCTCATGGGCAGTTTTCTGTAGCCCAGGAGAACATCATGCTAGCTAATAGTAACTAGTGGGAGAAGGTTGTGCATCATAAGGAGCTCATCAGGCAGGTAGCAGACAGGTGCATCAGGCTGTGCTACAAAACTGTCTGGGAATGATCCCAGCCAGTGTGCTGGGAGAGGCTGGGATGGAGATGAATCCAAAAGTCTATGGTGAAATCTTGCCTTTATTATCTTAGTCACAAACATCCCACGTATTTCAAGGAGACCAGCATTTTACTCCCACGATCCAAAGACAAAGCAAAATAAGCCTTGGTACTCGCAGCCACAATGCAAAACTCTGCCTTATGGGAAATAGCATCCCAGCCTCAAAAAGTGGCTAAACACACCTCCTTCTTCCTTCCTGGAGCAAAGCTTTGTATCTATTGCTAAAATCTCCTGTGAGTTCTGCTGTCCAAACAGCCTGTGAAAGCCGTAAACATCTCTCACTGCTTCCTCTTCTCTTGTTAACTTCTCTTTGAGCTAAAACATTGTTTTCCTCCCAGACTACACAGAAGATTACTGCCCAGATACTAAATTAAATGTAATATTGCAGTATGATAAGCATACAAACATTACATTAAACACAAAGTGTAAACTGTCAAATAGATTAATACAGGGAAAATTCTTGTCGGTCCTGGTTGTACTGGTGATTTGGTAGGTCCAACAGCTCAGAAGAATCTTTTTTTCTGAAGAAGACCTGAAGCAGAAAAAGTCAAGAGAAAAACTCTCTCTCAAAAAAAAAAATATTGCTGCTTCTCAGCGGGGAATGTCAAAAATATTCCTCAAAAATGCCCCTATTTCATAATTAGTTGCATTTTTATCACAATTTAACAACCATACTGCAGCAGGTAGATACACACACCTAAGAGATGGCAATTAGGTCTGGAGTAATATATCACTTTTTAGGCAATGATATTTTTTGCCAGGTTTGAGTTTTGCCATGCAAACGTAGCTTGCAATATTGTTACAAGTCAAGTGTACTAACAGTCTCTGAATGGTATACATGTACATGTAAACGCTCAGGACCGAAACTGATATTTTTATAGTTTGTTGTTCCTTTGTGTCCAGAAGTGGCAAAAATGTGTCTTTCTCAGAAACCTCTTCCATTGCAGAGTGAGGTGGGTGTGTGTGTTAGGGAGAATATGCTGGGCTTTCAGCTGGAGTGAAGAGCTTCAGACCTTCACATCACCCATTTATTACCGTTTGCAGTTGTTACCGGACACCAAAACTGTTCCTACCTCCCGCTCCAGAAGTAGACAGGATGTTTGGATGTTTTTCTGGTTATCGTTTACCAATGCCGGTTTCAGAATAAGGATCTGCATCCCAAAAGGAATAGGCCGCTATATAAAATACCCTGTGCTCCTCTAAATGCAACTAAATGTTCACAAACAAAGCTCCCTGGAGAGCAAAGCGCAGGAGTCTGTGTCTGCAGTTCACTGTGCCCCAGGAGGCAGTGGGATTTTTCTCCTTTGTGGGTTGGCAGCAGATCCAATTGAAAATTCAGCGCTTTTCCTTTTCCCTTGTACCCTGTCTTCAAGTGCTTTTGTTTTGTTCATGCCAAAACATTTATGAAACATTCTTGCTATATTTCCTCCCCACTGACTAGGACAAGGAGGCAGCTGGAAGAAAGAAGAGACACTGTCGCCTGCATGAGGGGGCAAGTGGAAGACGAAGGGAAGAGCCCCCAAGCCAGTGCTGCTGTCTTGACCCAACATTTTGAGTTTGGCAGCGGAACCAGCACTTTATGAAATCACCTATGACAGCGGGGATTGGGGTCAGCGCTATTAACACCACGCGCTGAGGCTGGCCTGCATTTCCAAGGTATGTGGCCTTGGTGGTGCTCAGTGTTTCAGTAAGCTGCCCTGAAACAACCCTGTCCCAGAGCGTTTCTGGGGCCGTGGAGGCTCTTCAGGGTCAAAGCAGCACAAGTAGAGGTGTTGCCAGAGGAAGTAATTCCTTTCGGGTGAAAAAACATGAACTGTTTCATGGGAGAGGGAAACTTAGGGCAAGTGTCATGGGTAAATCCCAGCACAAGCTCCTGCAGCCTGTCCTCCTTTGCGGCTTTACTTTGCCTCACTTCAGCTGACGATTTTTCCCATGTCAAAAGCTGCTGAGTACTGTATGCTGCCAGGGCAGCTTCAGGGCTTCTTCCTAGGTGTGGGTGAATTTAAGTGAGAGTGAGGTGATCTGTGTTCAGACGCTACAGTGGTCCAAGTCCAAATGTTCTTGGCGATTGCAGTGGTACCGTGCACACGTGTCTCCTTGGAGCTGGTAACTGCCGAGCTTTGAGAAGTGTCGCCACCACCACTGTCAAGCTAGAGATTAGGATTACCAAACACTGAAGAAGCTATGTATGACAAACAACACATAGCTGTTACTGAGACCCTTGATGGGGTCCCTCAGTGATAAAACAGCTCCTGAATCCAAAATTAACATTTTTGCACACATCTACAGTGCCTGCGACCATTATAGCCTACCTTCACCAATTTACTTATTGTTTCCCCATGTGTTAAAACTGTCACATACAGACACTTGACTCAATTAACCTCCTGTAGAGAGAAGTCATGAAGAGAACAGATCTGTAACCTGGACTTAAAGCCTGATAATCTCTCTTTAAAAAAAAAAAAAAAAAGAGAGAAAAAACAGAACAAAACCTTGCCTCTTCTTAAAAAGGGTAGTTGTCTTAAAGCCATACTTTGTCCTGTTTTTGTTTAGTCCTTGTTTTTTAAAGCTGCTGTTGTTACAAGTAATCCCTAAGATCCTTGTTGCTGGCAAACATTAGGAGGAATTGTTTACGTTCCCAGTGTGTGTCTTGCAGGCATCTCATGGCATGCTCTGTATAATCTTTTCTTGGTTCCTCCTGTATGAAGAGCCTTCTTTGCTGGTTGGGTGGCTGTTTCCTATAGTAACAAAACAGGTAAAAACGGAAAACCCTTGTTAAACCATGAAAACTAGCAAGGGATTTTGTGTAGTGCCCAAAATGAACTTTTAACTCACCCCCAGTTTGAGAAATGTGTTTAGTCAGAAAACCACGTGTCATTGCCATAATGCCACTTTCTGCGTACTTACTCCATGTACTTACTATTCCCTACTTTTTTTCTTGTTCTCCCTTGTTTGTTCTGTGTACATGGTTTGTCTTTGCACTGCCACTCTCCCAAAGGGTTGTGATCAGTGGCGCAGAGTCTAGTTGGAGGCCTGTAATTAGCGGTGCTCCCCAGGGGTCAGTGCTGGGGCCAGTACTGATCAACATATTCATCAGTGACCTGGATGAGGGGACAGAGTGTACCCTTAGCAAGTTTGCAGATGACCCAGAACTGGGAGGAGTGGCTGAGACAGCAGAAGGCTGTGCCGCCATGCAGCGAGCCCTGGACAGGCTGGAGAGCTGGGCGGAGAGGAACCTCGTGATGTTCCACAAGGGCAAGTGCAGGAATAACCGGCACAGGACAGGGCTTGACCTGCTGGGAAGCAGCTCTGCAGAGAGAGACCTGGGAGTCCTGGTGGACAACACGCTGACCATGAGCCAGCAATGTGCCCTTGTGGCCAAGGGGGCCAACGGTACCCTGGGGTGCATTAAAAAGAGCGTGGCCAGCAGGTGGAGGGAGGTCATCCTGCCCCTCTGCTCTGCCCTGGTGAGGCTGCTCTGGAGTGCTGTGTCCAGTTGCGGGCTCCCCAGTTCAAGAAAGGCAAGGAACTACTGGAGAGAGTCCAGCAGAGGGCTACGAAGATGCTCAAGGGGCTGGACTGAGAGACCTGGGTCTGTTTAAGGCTGGAGAAGAGCAGACTGAGAGGGGATCTCATCAATGCTTATCGATATCTAAAGGGTGGATGTCAAGAGGATGGGACCTCTTTTCAGTGGTGCCCAGTGGCAGGACGAGGGGCAACATGCACAAACTGGAACACAGGAAATTCCATCTGAACATGAGGCAAAACTTCTTTCCTTTGAGGGTGACGGAGCATTGGAACAGGCTGCCCAGAGAGATGGTGGAGTCTCCTCTGGAGATATTCAAAACCCACCTGGATGCATTCCTGTGCAACTCGCTCTAGGGGAACCTGCTCTGGTAGGGGGGTTGGACTAGATGATCCCCAGAGGTCCCTTCCTATCCCTACCGTTCTGTGATTCTGTGAAAGGCTCTCTCCCACTTGCTGGATCATGGCTGCACCCCCTTTGGTAACGCACAGTCCATACATCCCAGGACGCATCAATAACCCCACTTTACGCTGATGTGGGAGAGAGGAGAGCTATGAATATCTGCTTGAAGCTGTTAGATGACTGTGAGAAACTGAGCATAAAGCTCTGAGCAAGACTCTGCTCAGTGCTAGCTACCGTGCAGCATTACTGGTGTCGTGCTACTGGAAAGCAAGAGGTTTATGCCAGTGCGTGAACCTCTACTTCACACAGAAGTGATGACTTTGTATTATTTAACTTTCCTGTTGACTTTTAGCTTGCAAACACAGATGTGCTGTCATTCAGATGCTCAGCTAGGCACAGTTACGTGCGCTGGCATCGGACTGAGTGTCTGAATGGAGGGTTTTGGCACTAGCCTGTTTGGAAGAAAGCTGTTTGCCTGCTCATGTTCTCATTAGTATCTGAGCTGATGAACTACATTCTTCTGCATTTCTATGTTCCTAGATATAGATCTGGCTTCTCTCTCCAGTCTGGGCTAAATTCTCAGCCAAACCATTGCTTGGGGGGAGCTGGCTGGTGAGCCTGTGGCTGCACTGCTGAATTCATGCAAACACTTGGAGAGCATGAGGTGCACCGTCTGCCTGATGGCAGTTCCCGCAGACCCCGTGAGTATCCAGAAGAGTTAACATAGTTGGCCGTGACACAGTCCTTGATGCTTTCAAGAGTGATTTTTTTCTGCTGATCTGCAGTAGCAGAAAAATGCACAATGGTTAGGTGGGCCTCTGCCAAAACTTATGTCTCTCCCTAGCCCCTCCTCATAAATACCTTAGCTGGTTTTAGCTTGTGTTGCTGTGTTAGCTCCAGCCCAGGGAAAAACCTGCCCCAGAAACCATGCTATCACTCTTTTCTCTCCCTGCAGATAACCACCCATGAACTCCTTTAATAGCAGGCAATATCAGCCTGCTGCCACTGTCCCTCACTCTGTCTCCATCTGGGAAGCACAGAAGTTTTATCTGCTGCAAGAAACTTCTCTTTGCACTTCGTTTGGCTGTTTCTGCTGGAAGGAAAACCCAAATGCTCTCTCCACACGCAGGAGCAGGCTTAGCTCTCGGAAGAGACAGTAACTGCCTTCCCTGGGCACCCTCTGCTGCCCTCTGTGCATTGTCTCTTCACGCTCCATTCACGAGTGGGTCTTCCCCTCCTTACCCACAGTCACTCAGAAATAACAAAGGACAACAGGCAGAATTTGGTTGAACAAACAAATTTTGTCTGCACTTTTGCATTTTATTTCTCCACCTTGTTGTTGGATGGTTTTGCTCTATGTGTGCACACAAATGGCTCTTTCTAAGCACATCAGCCCCAGACGATCGCTTATTAACTTGCTCTTTGGACTATTTTTCACTCTTTCCTCTCCTCCCGAGGGGATGCCGATCTGGTGTGATGATCCTGGTGTGCCACCTAGTGACTGGACTATTCCCTTGTCGCGTACCATTTATCGTGGGCACTGAGCGCACATATTTTGGCCCAGAATCACCCGGATTGCAGGTAATCTGTGGCAATGCCTGCAACCCCTTCACTGTGCTCAGTGTGTCCAGGCAGGGAGGATCCCACTGCACTGTTTTTCCCTACTTACTCCCACTTTCTATCTCTTTCCTCCCCTCTTTGAACCGCAGTATCGGACTTCTTGCGAGGTGGGTGAGAAACGGGAGGAGACCGTTTACTGATGTGCTGGCTGCCAGCTTGCAGGTCACTCGTGGCCATAATCTAATCCATCAAGCAATATTTTTGCACAGCACGTGAAAATTTAGCATTATATACATGGCAAGCAAGAGCTGTTGTGGAGTCTAGACAGTGTTTAAAGCCCCCGCAGCATGAGTGATGTCGCAAATATTAGCTGACACGGTACTGCGTTGCGCCTCGTAAAACAAACTCTGAACTATCTGGGCGGATCAAGGCTTGAAGAGCGATGGATGGTACCAAGGCTGGAGCTGACACCTTCCTGGGAGAGCTTTGTGTCTGCTGCTCGCTCCCCAGATACACACGAGAACTGGAAGTGTTCTCGAACTGGGCAGGATGGAAGGCATGAAAGCGCTCCACAGACGAGTGCATCACAGCCGAACTGGTGTGCGGGCAGACTGACCTCCGCTGCGCTCCTGGAAAATGTCCTCCATTCCCAGGTGCAGCTCCCCAGACGTCTGACCTCCCACCTGGTTTTTGCAGTCCCCTGGGGCATGGGAGTTGTAAAGAAACATCCTTCGGTTCACAAGCATCTTCGCAGGGCAGGTTCAGACCCTCCCAAAAGTTTGGTTCCTGGCATTGTACCCTTCCCTAGACGCTGCCAGGGAATCCAGCTGGGTGCTGTGTGTAGCTGCAGCAGCAGTGCTGCATACACACCAGTGCTGAGAAGGGACTGAACTGTATTACTGGACTTACTACTCACCTGCTATGACTCATGCAGCAAAATTGTGCTGCAGAGGTTGGTAGCTGCTAAGTCAGTAAGTTACTGTCTCAGCTACCCTACAACAGAAACTCAATTGCAAGTAGAAACACGGTCAATGAGAAACTGGCTCCCACAAGCAGATGGGGCAATTAATGAAAGGTGAGGTGTAGGAAGTCAATAAACTTTGTCAGTGTAGATCTGTGTTAGAGGTCAAGGTAAGCAATTAACTCTCCTGAAAGCCTAAAGGGTTCATCCTCTCCTTGCAGGGTAGCCCCCGGGGAGGAGTCTCTCTGAATGTTGCGACCTTCCTGATCACAAACCTTTTTTTTCCTCAGTCTCAGAGCAAAGGTGTGTTCAGGCAGGGAGATGAAGCTGCTGCCTGGAAGCTGGGTCTGGGGCGCTCCACCTTTGTCAGCAGCTCTGAGCGGGTGAGGCATCCCAGCCGCGTACTTCCACTCGAGGCAGCCTCTGGAAAGACAGCTTGTGTCTCCCTGGGTTCTCTTACCAGTGCCGTTCCTCCCTCAATTCTACAATTAATCGTCCTTAAGTCTAGAAGCTATACTAGAGCCTGGTGAAGTGATTTTATCTTCTCCATGTAAATCGCTGGTCTTGCCACAGTATTGTGAGGTGATCTGGGATATGACAGCAATGGAGAGAAGAGAAGTGGTTATTTTGTTCAAGGAAGTTCAAACTTTGATTCAGCCTTAAGTCACCGTTGCTGTCAGTTGACCATCGCATGCGAGTATGTTGTTTTTCTGGCTCCGCTGCCCGTGGAGGTGAACACACAGAGGTGAACCTTACCCTCCTCGCGCACCACAGGCCTATCTCTCTGCCACCTCTCAGCCACAAGATCCCACAGCACAAGAGGTGCAAGGTTACTGCTGGCTTCTTGTTTTTATTGCTCTGAAATCCACAGCAATGTTTTGTTTGGTTGGGTTTGGGTTTTTTTGGTTTTTTTTTTCCCTTCGATTGCACTATTAAAGCAAAGCGTTGGTGTGAGGGTGGGGGCTCACTCACTACACCCAGTGCTCGAGGATTTCTGCTGCAGGATTCTCACTGCTGCAGTCGTTATTCTCTAGTTAATCAAGACTTCACAGTCTGTCCTCGTTTCAGCTGGGATAGAATTAATTTTTTTTTCTAGTGGTTGCCGTGTTTCAGATTTGGTATGAATATGCATATTGTTTTACCTGTTAACAGGTGGCATTTATATTTTTCAAGGACTTTTTTCAGCTTCCCCTAGAAGCTGATAAGGAGCATAGACCAAATGATGGAATGGCCAATGGAATACTCTGTACCATGGACATCATGCTCGGTATAGAAATGGGATTAGCCGGAGGGGCAGGAGTACTCAATCGCTGCTCAGGGTGGTGCCAATTCACCAGTTTACTGGGTGGTGAGAGCGACTGTTGCCTTGTATATTCTTTTTTATTGTTACTTTTCCTTTTCTGTTATTGTTCTATTAAACCATCTTTATTTCAACCCAGGAGGGTTTTCTTCCCTTTCCTTTCCTCTCCTTTTCTCCCTCTTCTCCCTGCACTTCTGGGGGAAGAGGGAGAACCGTGCAAGCGGCTGTGTGGTCCTGGCTGCTGGCTGGGGTTAAACCACAACCCAGCCAAATATTGNTGTGCGGGCAGACTGACCTCCGCTGCGCTCCTGGAAAATGTCCTCCATTCCCAGGTGCAGCTCCCCAGACGTCTGACCTCCCACCTGGTTTTTGCAGTCCCCTGGGGCATGGGAGTTGTAAAGAAACATCCTTCGGTTCACAAGCATCTTCGCAGGGCAGGTTCAGACCCTCCCAAAAGTTTGGTTCCTGGCATTGTACCCTTCCCTAGACGCTGCCAGGGAATCCAGCTGGGTGCTGTGTGTAGCTGCAGCAGCAGTGCTGCATACACACCAGTGCTGAGAAGGGACTGAACTGTATTACTGGACTTACTACTCACCTGCTATGACTCATGCAGCAAAATTGTGCTGCAGAGGTTGGTAGCTGCTAAGTCAGTAAGTTACTGTCTCAGCTACCCTACAACAGAAACTCAATTGCAAGTAGAAACACGGTCAATGAGAAACTGGCTCCCACAAGCAGATGGGGCAATTAATGAAAGGTGAGGTGTAGGAAGTCAATAAACTTTGTCAGTGTAGATCTGTGTTAGAGGTCAAGGTAAGCAATTAACTCTCCTGAAAGCCTAAAGGGTTCATCCTCTCCTTGCAGGGTAGCCCCCGGGGAGGAGTCTCTCTGAATGTTGCGACCTTCCTGATCACAAACCTTTTTTTTCCTCAGTCTCAGAGCAAAGGTGTGTTCAGGCAGGGAGATGAAGCTGCTGCCTGGAAGCTGGGTCTGGGGCGCTCCACCTTTGTCAGCAGCTCTGAGCGGGTGAGGCATCCCAGCCGCGTACTTCCACTCGAGGCAGCCTCTGGAAAGACAGCTTGTGTCTCCCTGGGTTCTCTTACCAGTGCCGTTCCTCCCTCAATTCTACAATTAATCGTCCTTAAGTCTAGAAGCTATACTAGAGCCTGGTGAAGTGATTTTATCTTCTCCATGTAAATCGCTGGTCTTGCCACAGTATTGTGAGGTGATCTGGGATATGACAGCAATGGAGAGAAGAGAAGTGGTTATTTTGTTCAAGGAAGTTCAAACTTTGATTCAGCCTTAAGTCACCGTTGCTGTCAGTTGACCATCGCATGCGAGTATGTTGTTTTTCTGGCTCCGCTGCCCGTGGAGGTGAACACACAGAGGTGAACCTTACCCTCCTCGCGCACCACAGGCCTATCTCTCTGCCACCTCTCAGCCACAAGATCCCACAGCACAAGAGGTGCAAGGTTACTGCTGGCTTCTTGTTTTTATTGCTCTGAAATCCACAGCAATGTTTTGTTTGGTTGGGTTTGGGTTTTTTTGGTTTTTTTTTTCCCTTCGATTGCACTATTAAAGCAAAGCGTTGGTGTGAGGGTGGGGGCTCACTCACTACACCCAGTGCTCGAGGATTTCTGCTGCAGGATTCTCACTGCTGCAGTCGTTATTCTCTAGTTAATCAAGACTTCACAGTCTGTCCTCGTTTCAGCTGGGATAGAATTAATTTTTTTTTCTAGTGGTTGCCGTGTTTCAGATTTGGTATGAATATGCATATTGTTTTACCTGTTAACAGGTGGCATTTATATTTTTCAAGGACTTTTTTCAGCTTCCCCTAGAAGCTGATAAGGAGCANTCACTCACTACACCCAGTGCTCGAGGATTTCTGCTGCAGGATTCTCACTGCTGCAGTCGTTATTCTCTAGTTAATCAAGACTTCACAGTCTGTCCTCGTTTCAGCTGGGATAGAATTAATTTTTTTTTCTAGTGGTTGCCGTGTTTCAGATTTGGTATGAATATGCATATTGTTTTACCTGTTAACAGGTGGCATTTATATTTTTCAAGGACTTTTTTCAGCTTCCCCTAGAAGCTGATAAGGAGCATAGACCAAATGATGGAATGGCCAATGGAATACTCTGTACCATGGACATCATGCTCGGTATAGAAATGGGATTAGCCGGAGGGGCAGGAGTACTCAATCGCTGCTCAGGGTGGTGCCAATTCACCAGTTTACTGGGTGGTGAGAGCGACTGTTGCCTTGTATATTCTTTTTTATTGTTACTTTTCCTTTTCTGTTATTGTTCTATTAAACCATCTTTATTTCAACCCAGGAGGGTTTTCTTCCCTTTCCTTTCCTCTCCTTTTCTCCCTCTTCTCCCTGCACTTCTGGGGGAAGAGGGAGAACCGTGCAAGCGGCTGTGTGGTCCTGGCTGCTGGCTGGGGTTAAACCACAACCCAGCCAAATATTGTAAGTAAAACACTGCCTGGGGCAGGGGTTTATCCAGTTGCTGTGTAAGAAGGGTGGTTAATGTGGACACTGGGGGGGGCAGGAAGAATCTCAGCTGGGAACGGTGCCAGCGCTTATGAAGCCCTTCCCTGAGAGGGAGGACCCTGATTTATTCTCTTTCATTCTTTTTAAGAGAAGAACTTCTTCTAGTACCTGGGCAATTACTAGAGGACTATAGCGCAAGCTGGGGTTTCATTGCTTTTAGAGAGAAGCCAAGAGAAAGGAGAAGCTCATACTGTCTTGGCCCTGCAAATTGAGCCAGTAGGACTCTCGCCTGCCCTGTGGGGAACAAGGCTGTTAGACTGAGTCCTTCCCAAATACCTGCTGAGGCCTGGAAATGCAAGAGCTGGAGGCCTGAGTGCTTCAGGCAGGTTGTATAGGAAGCTGTGGCAGAGCTGCGAGGGGGTAGCTGGAAGGTGTCCTACTCTGACAACGTACCAGGCTCTGGCGAAGAAGCGGCAGGCTCCAAGCCTCCTTACCTGCTCAGGTGAGCCTGGGGACTGAACCCCACTCTAAGAAGTGACCCTATCTCCAGTGCACCCACAGGAGTGGCAGGAACTGGGAACGTTAATTTTCCTCTGAGCCCTTTGAACTTAGGTGATGAGAAGATGGGAGCACTAACCTCTGCGACCTCCTCCTACACAGCTCTGTGACTGGCCTACAGGCTGCCAGGTGCCTTGCAGGGGGAGAAGAAGGTGCAGCTGTGGATGTGCTGCTCTTCCTTGGACAATAATGCTGCAGGCAGGTCTAGTAGCTTTGATTCTCTAACCAGGTGTGGGGGAGAAGTGTACCCTTCTAGGTCTTCCTCGCCCTCAAGAAGCCATAACCTTGCTGAGAGCATGTAGATCTTCTCCATGGGTAACTTAATATGCTGGGGGCAAGGGACAGTGCAGAATAACAACTTATTACCATTGTAAAAGTATATAGCGTGCCGCAAAGACCTGGACTACTCCCACTGCAGAGCCCACAGACAAGGAAAATAAATCCCAGAGGAACGGAAGACTTTGCATGTGGAAAGTGAACAGGGATGGGGCCATGCGATGCTGAAGGGTTTCTCCGCACACAGGTTCTTCTCTCAGTGCATGCATGCACGTATTGTCTCCCGCAGGGTGTCAAGAGGAAAGGACCAGGGAGAGGATGAGCTCTGGCAGCCAGGAGGAAGGGTGGGGATGTGGGAAGAGGAGCTCGCCCTGGAGGCCCAGGAGAGCCTGAGAAACGCTTCAGTCCGATCTCCGCTTCCCGCTGCTGGGCATGGCCTGGAGCAGAGGTGGATGTTGCGCACCGCTGTGGGGTTTGGCTGCCACTGCCCCAAACTGTCCCTGTTTAGCTGGGAAGAAATAGGATGATGTTCCTGCCTGGCAGATAAGAAGAGGAGAAAGCGCTGTGGAGAGGGGGTGAAGGCAGGCATGCTCGTCATCAAGCCACCCTCTCACCAAAACCCCCCGCCGGCTGCTGGGAAGTAACGTTAAGCAGGTGAACACGGTGCAAGTGAACACTCAGCCTTGGCGTGAGGAAGGAAGAAAAAGACAGAGCTGGGGACGGTGCGCGCGGGGGCCGGGGGCGGGGATGGCGGCCTGCCCGCCGCTATCGGGGCACACACCTGGCTATCGAGGCCAGCAGCTGCTGCTCTGTGGCTCCTCATTGCCAGCCTGGAAAAAGCAGAGTAAATAGCCCGCCTGTCTCCCGGGGGGAAAAAAAAAAAAAAAAAAAAGAGAGAGAGAGAGAGAAAGAAAAAAAACCCACAAAACCCTTCGCCTACGAGCCGCCGCAGCCGCGCTGCTCCGGGCCAGCCCGCAATGGCGGCGCTTGCGGAGAACTACAACTCCCAGCGTCCCCCGCGGCGCATGCGCAAAGGACTCAACCCCACCTGCGCGAACTCCCTTTCCCGGCATGCCCAGCGCCGGGCCCGGCCGCCTCCGCCTGCTGCCGACACCGCCTCGCGCGCCGT
>VZSF01009849.1:636201-689915 GCA_013398295.1 Chionis minor | reverse complement strand
CCCCCCCCCCCCCCGCAGCGTGGTGACGCGAAAAGTTTGTGCCCGCCATAGCAATCGCGGCCGCCGCGGGGTGTGCGGGGCCGAGCGCAGGGGCCGGGGGCAGCGGCGGCGACCCAGCGGGGCATCGGACANCCTGCGCCTCGCCGGCCCTGCGCCTCGCCGGCCCCGCCCGCCCCCGGTCCTCCGGCGGCCGGCCCGCCCCCGCCTGCGGGGCTCTTCTTCCTCCTGCGGCGGGGCTCCGCGGGCCCGCTCGGGAAGGGAGGGTCTGCGGCTTACGGGGGTCCGTCCCCCGTCGTCCTCCCCCCGCCTTCCCCCTTCATTAACCTTTAAACCTTCGGTTGGAACGGGCAGCGCCGGCCGTTCCTCCCGTTGTGTCCTGGCGCCGAGGGGAGCGCGGCCGGGCGAGAGCCCGCCGGAGCTGTCAGGCGCCGCGCCGGGAGAGCGGGTGTCCCTGCTCCTCGGGGAGGTAGGGCGCCCGGCTGGCCCTCCCGCCCGGCGAGGCGGAAGGCGTGTTGGAACGGAGCGGTTTGGGTTTGCACCCACCTCTGTAAACAGCAGAAGATTGTTCCTGTTTTGTTGCGGGGTGGTTTTTTTTGTGCTTGTTTGTCCTGGCAGTTGAGCACGTAATTCCAGGTTTATTTCGTAAAAGCAGAAATTCCAGGAAACTAAGTACCTTCGTGGTTTTCCTTGTCCTTAAAAATACTCCAACTGTAAAAAAAAAAAAAAAAAAAGGATGACTTTTTAAACAAATATTTAAAGCAATGTTAGGAATGCGTTCTGTAGTAACCGACAAATTGGAGTTCTGTGAGGGGTTAATGTGGGAAGCTGAACAAACAAGGGCTTCCCTCAGAGCTTCGCTCATGTATGATACCAAAACACGATTTTATTTTCTGTAGGCTGTGAAGATTTTGTTAGTTTGTGGCACGCTTTCTTCCACAGGTGAACTTCGGTGTTGACAGTTCATTATGCTTCAGCATTAACTTTGGCATGGTTGTTTCGAACTCAACAGGTTTAGGCAAATAGCTGTCCCGTATCTCATCCATTTAAAGAATAACTGTGATGAGATGGACTTTTTTTTAGTAGTTAATAATTCTTTGTGTTAAAACACAAATATGGAAGAACATGCAGGTTTGCTGATCTGCTTGTGATGTGTTTAACTAGATTCTAACTCATGAGCTCTTAATTTTCCCATACGGGTTTATACTATTGCGTTAGACTTCTCATCTACGTTATGTCCTCGGCTATACTTAGAGTCATGTTTAAGAACAATATGAAAATATCATTATTAAACTTGGTCAAAGTGTAGTTAGTAGGATTTGAGTTGGCTCTATACATGTGGATGTGCAAATCCTCTTGTAATTTTTGCCCACATATGAATTTAAATGTGTGATCTTCCTGCAAAGTTGATCAAAATTGATTATTTTTTTTTCCCTAAGGTATGAGTTTTGTTTTTGTTTCATTATTTAAATTACTGAGGTATGGATTATGCGCTTGTTTCCCAAGTAACCAAATCGTTGGATTTCAGATGTTACAAATAGATATGTTTTCACTGAAGAGGTTTCATACTTTAAAGTGCATATCTGTATTGAAGTCTGTGTGTTTGGAACCTCATAATCCTTTTCATGAGCACAACACAAAATCCATAAGTGAATGACCTGTAGTAGTGTTGCAGTTGATGTGACGTGCAAATATGTGGCGGAATGAAAGGGTGAAGCTGAACTGCCTGAACTGCGCCATGCACTTATCGAGGTTTGCAGTTAGAGGTCAGCGGGACTTGTGTTTCTTTGTTGTTTGGAGGTGTCTGACTAAGTGATGCAAGCAGTAAGGTGTCCGAGATTTCAAAAACACGTGAGGACTTCTAGGTATCTGTGTCTGAATACTTCCTTGGGTTTTCTTTTTCTGTCAAATTTTTACGTCCGAGTTCAGGAGAGTAAAATGCTGGCAGAACCTTTGCTGTGATATTGGAATACTAAGTAGTGTTGAATATTAAAGCAATACTGCGTGCACCACTGTGTGCTGAAACATGCGTGTGTGGATCTTCAGTGGGAGTGTTCCCAGTGAGCGATAGTTAAGGTTTTAAAGATTTGTCTTTCAAAGTCAAATCCTTTGAGTAAGTGCTTTATGTTTTGTTTATACCATATACCATGATTCTAAATATGATATTTGGGCAATGCTTGGGAAAAAATATTCCATTCCTTAGCTTATTAGATACTATAATCGAAATTGTAGTAGGCCATGATTTTCAAAACTTATTAAAAAAAAAAGTATTCCCCCCTGGATTTAAATCCACAGTGAGACAGCTGCTCCCTGTTCTGCTAGTTCCTGTAGAGCAATTTAAGATTGAATTTATTCACCAGCTTGTCCAAGGGAAATAGTGGAAGTCAGAGTGGCTCTCACAGGCCTGCCTTTCCAGCAGGCTGGGTATATGTCTGACAGTTACAGTTTAGTTCATACCACTTATGATCTTATCCTGTCTGCAGAGTTATTTGCTTTAAGATGGAAACCTTGAAAAAAGTAAGCGTGGTAGGAATAGCTTTGGTTCTTGCAGTTAAAAAGTCATTCATCTGCCATGACATTCCATCCATCCATGTTTGACTGCTTACATGCATTAATATGAGAACTGTGGAAGCAGATGCTTTGAAGTGACTTTTGTTGTTGCTGCTCTTTGCGGTGCCATGTAAAGTAGTAAAATTTATTTGAATAGGTTGGGGGAGGGATAAGCGTGCAGAATAGATGAGATGCCTTGGAGAGACATTTAATTTTATTGCTGTGTACCTATAGAAAGCGTGGCATTTTTATGTTTTAACTTGATTTCAGGAAAATAATTCTGTGTCAGCACCAGTTATTTAGATCCATAACGTGTTTTAAGTGAGGTAGTACTCTGGTTTTAGGGTCAGCTGGGATTTTTCTGGTTTTATTTTGTTATGTTTTTGCACTGGGTGTCCCAGAGAGCAATGTGAGCAGTTCCTGTGGTCCTCCTGACTGGAACTTTGTTGACCTGTTGCAGGTATTGCTGGACCATTCTTATTTTCTAGCTGGAATAATTAAGGGTTGTTAGGGGAAGTAAGCTACTCTTCAGATTGCAGTAGAGCCCGCAGAGGCCTTAGACAAGCTCTGGGGTCACAAGGCACTTTTTTCTGCATCCGTTGGTCATAGAGGGACTGTGGGGATGTCTGAAATGGTCGAATGCAGATACCGTTACAGCACTTGCGTTCAGAGGCTCAGAGTAGCTTTGTCTGAATGTTTATCTGTGATATTTAAAAGCTCAGAAGTGCTGCTGGCAAGTGTTGTTCAGTTAATGAAAAAGGGAATGGAGCTTTATGAGCTTGGAATAGTTTTCCTTTCCAAAGGTGTTTTGGGGGGAGGGGTGTGTGTGTGTGTACAATCTCATTATGTTTTGTTGCCTGCATTTAGGTGGTGTTTTTTTCCACAGCAATTTATGCATTTGCATCAAATTTCCCAGTCTAGTTCTGTGATGGATGAATAATGAATGTTCTAGATAAAATCATAATTACTTGTCATTTAGAAAACATCATCTTCCTTTATGCTTAGGTAGGTTTTTTGTTAGCTTGCGCTCATTTCATGTAGCACTTATCAAAATGGTGTTCTTCAGACTGGGTGTCTTGTAGTCACAGGTTTATTTTTCCCTAGTCTTTGTGTGATGATTTTTGGGCTGTTTCTGCCAGTTTCACCTTCAGCCAGGTAGTCTTCGCTTGTTTCCTGTTTAACTAACCAGCCACAATACACTAAATTCGGAAGCACCTCTGAGACGGGAGGTAGAGCTGTAGGGTTTTTCATCCATTCCCTGAATGAGAAAAGGTTTTAAGCAAATTAGAGGTATCCAGCACTCAGTTAAACATACAGTGTATTTCAGAATGAATTTACGTAATCTGTGTTGACCTATGACTCCCTTTATAGTCTGTCCTTTGACTGATTCCTGAACAATGTATGTCAGGAGTTGACGTGTATGTCACTGTCTTAAACATAGCTGTATTTACCATTGTTTTGGAAAGTTCTTTCTCTGGATCAGTGCTGACAAACAGGTATTTAATCTCATGGCAGATGGATATGGGCCACGTTATAGCTTATGAAATGCTCTCTGGGTGTCCCAGAGAGCAATGTGAGCAGTTCCTGTGGTCCTCCTGACTGGAACTTTGTTGACCTGTTGCAGGTATTGCTGGAAATTTTTGTACTTTTTTGGATGTGAAGGAATTTCTTTTCTCCCCCCCTCCCCCATCTCCAATACAAGATCAATTTATGAATTAGGGTTGGGTGTTCCTTCCTCCAGAAGCTACAACTCTTCACAGCAATCGCAGTCTGTCAGGTTGGAAAATAAGGGCATGGCAGTGTTTTGAGACAGATTGTGTTCTAGTTTGGTCTGTTAATATTTCTAGTAGATTGTTATCAGATTGACAGAAATTGACACATGGAAGTTTAGAGGCTTAAACAGAACCTAGAGTGATAGTTCCCTTCATTAAATGGTACCTTTACAAGTCACTCAGTACTGTAGGGTGATCTCAGTTTTGGGAAAGGGGAGATAAATCTTCTCTCAGCTGCTGTCTTGTAAGTAAAGGCTGATAAACCTGAAGTAGTTGCTCCAGTGCAGCCTCCTGTGACCACTTTTCCTTCTTACGAGAGCCCCTGACTGTTTTTGGAAGCCTTGAAGAAGTAGTGATGTGGTGACCTGCTCTGTTTCCCAGCTACTGCTCTTTTGGTGCTCCTTCCACTGCCCGCAGTTGCTCAGAGCTGCTCCTTTCAGCCTCCTTGGCAGTGTGGAGCTACTGTGATTCTTGGCACTTTCACTGCTGTCTGGAGGGTGTTAAACTGGACACTGATCATAATCTTGCTACCCTAGTTTTGTTGTTTCTTGAGTAAATCCCTGAGCAACAGCAAAGGACTAACTCAGGTCTGCTCACGGAATTGAGGTAGAGTTTTAAAAAGCTTCAGTACTGAACACACTTGTGGTTAAGTGTGCATACTTCCCATCATGGTCAGAGTTGTCATACACCAGTTAAGACTTGCGTTCAAAGTGTGTGTATGTTCTTTATTCTTCAGGCAAAGGACAAAAAGCAGCTTCCAACTATTAAAATGAAGTCCAGCAGTATTCTGTCACTTAATCTTCTCTTTCTCACTCCTTGTTGTTGAGTATTTACTTGCCTCTTCCCAATGACTTGTAATCTTGGATATAGGTTATTTCAATGTGGGATTTTTATTTATTTATTTATTGGGGTTTTTCTGCTTATTACCTCTGCCTTAGGCTAAGCCATGACTTCAGGATCTGGGCATGTGGACTCCAAGGCTGAGCTCACTGCTTTGCTTGAGCAATGGGAGAAAGAACATGGCAGCGGGCAAGACATGGTCCCTATTCTCACCAGGTAAGATCTATTAAACAAATTCCTAAATTTGAATATCTGAAGTTACTTGACAGCAGCTTTTACCATGTTTTTGCTTAGGTTTTTACATACCTGGTTACCTGTTGGTAATTCATTTTCTTGGTCTGGAAGTTGAACTGTAAGTGTGGTATTTAAATACACGCAAGTTTTGGTAAGAAATCTGTATTGCAAAGGTCTTACACAGACTGTCTCTAAAACATGAATTTAATTCTCTGAAATAATAGAGATCAGAGGAATTACTAAATAGTTGAAATAACTTTTGTATCTTCACATGTAGCTTGTAAAATGTTGATCAGTATTGAAAGCTATGAGAACATTGTTCCATCAGAGTGGTGGTGTAGAGTTTGTGATTATAGTAACATTGGTCGGATTAAATGAAAGGATGAGAGCGACTCCTTGGATGAATCAAAGGGATTATATTGAGAAGATTTTGTTGAAGCTCACAGGGCATGTTTAAAGCGAAATTTTAAAACTTGATTATTTTTTTTAAACTGGATGTTGATTGACTGGCATTGTATTGTATGTGTGAAGAAAATATTCCCTGGACCAGTAAATTATTTTTAGGAGATGTGTAACTAGGTAGGTACTAGTAACACCATTAATTATAAGATGGCTTCTGTTATAAGAGAAACATTTGAATTCTCAGTTGCGTTTGTGGTTTCCCAAGTCCGGCCTCTCTTGGGTAAACTATGTTACTTGTCCTTTAACAGGAAATTCACAGAAATTCCACCCAATTTCTCCTCACACCTCTGCTGGCAGACCTGTGCCCTGCCTAGTATATGCAGCAGGACCTACTGCACTTGCACATGAAGAGCAGTCCAAGTTTCTGTACTGAACTGCTCTGCGTTGTTGGGTCAGGCAAGGCAGTGCACAGATTTTGAGCTGGCACTGCATGGAAATAACAGGAATCTGGTGGAGCTTCTTTGCGCAGATCTACGCTGTGCCTCACCTAGCAGGCACAACTTCTTTTGCTGTTCTTACTGTGTTTTAAAAATAGCGGCACAGAAGAGGGAGATGAGCAGCAGAAAGCCAATCCTAAACACTTGAAAAAGAGTAGGTCTCTTGAAAATCATGAGACGTGTTTTAGTGTATCTTTGTGTATTGTCTGATTTCTGTCTTGAAGGAAACATATGTCCTATTTCAAGGCTTTTTCTTGCAGGCATAAAGGGCGGAAATGTACTATATTCTAAGAAATTTGAATTAAACATGTCTTTCTTTTCTTGTGTTTGTAGCAGTCTGGCATTTCTTGCTCCCCCTCAGCTCCTTGAGTTCCCTATGTTATTTATGCCCAGCCAAGTTTGATAACTCTTTTCATTCTCCAGCGTTTCTGCGCAGAGTTGATATAGATGGTAAAAGCTTGGGTATTTTGGCTTTAGTGGAGATAATAGACTTATTAAAGATGGATAGCAAGGGGATCTACTGGCTCTGGCAGAAGTTGGATTTACAGAGCTTCAGGTATCAATGAAAGCCATATGTCTGTTTGGAGTAGAGGGTTTGAAGTATAGCGTAGATTTACAATAATTTGCTGGAAGAGATGCTAGGAATCCTCACCAACTGGAGCTTGCATTACCTGATGTCCTGAGGCAGAGCAGTGCCCTTGCACATTGTTTTAGACTAAGGCAGAGGAAGGTGTGGTCACGCTTGTTGGTGAGTGACGTTTTTCTACTTCCTTCCGTCTTCTGAGCTAAATGGAAGAGAACTTCCCTGTGTGGATGGGAGCCTGTTAAATGTGATGCTGAGGCAACATATGTGAGAGTGCATTACTGAGTGTTTCAACAGTAATAGGACAAGAACAGCAACAGTGTGGCTTAGAGGCCGCAGCTGAGCTGTCACTTCTAAGTAAGCCAGTTTTCTGGATTTATGAACTCTGGAATGTCAGAAGGTATGAACTGGAGAAATTGCTTCGAAAGCTTGACAGTAAACAACAGATACTTAATACATATGCTTTTCAAAAAAAAAAGTCAGAAATTTCTGCAGGAAACGATCCTGTAAGAGCAATATAGTCTGGATGCAAGTTATATTCAGCCATTCTGGCAAATCCTGGGAGTTAGATCCTTCACTGCATCTCAACATCCTCTTTCCTAAAGGAAATAAATCAGCAGCTCAACATCATACTTCCTCTCCACAAACCAAATGTGTTGTGGTATGGCATCCTGGAGTGCCTTAGTCTGTTGCAATCTGTTGTAAAGGCTCAGATTGGTCATTAAGGCCGAATGATGGCAGAGGGCAATATTAGAATGACTTTACATTATGCCGTCTAGATCAGTGTGAGTCTTCCAAAGTTGACATAGTTTGATGTATACCGCTGCTCCTTCCTTCCTCACCCCTAAGATGAGCTCAGTTTGTGGGAAGTGAAAACAATCATCTTGCTAACTTTCCAAACGTGATTGCAAAGGCTGTTGTAAAAGAGGAAAAAAAGTAGTCAGAAGTGGGAGGAAAAGAGCCCCTACCCTCATGTAAAACCTAGATCTTGTCTGCAAACTCTGAAGTAGCTAGAGAACCAACACAATGCCAGGTGAACAAAGGAAATCTTGAAACCTGAATGAAAGTTCTGTGGTTTTGTGAATTGGTTTTTGTTAAAGCCCCATGTACCACGTGCCTATGTTAAGAGGCAGGAATGAGCTTTTTTAGTTATTTGACTCTCCTGTTGCTTCAACTGAGAATTGACAAAAGCTGTTGATCTAGATAGATTCATCCAAGTGACTTCACAAACCACCTTTGTATGTGTTAGTTAAAAGAAGGGTATTATAAACAAAAGTGATTTTTTTTATTTTATTTTAACTTTTTGAAAGTCAATTTTAAAGAGGTGGTGCTTTTATTTTGGTCAAACAATCATGACTAATTGTCTCAAACCCCCCTGTAATTGGTGATTCACGTCCCTGTTTCATCTAGGCTGTGGTAATGTTGTCCCTGAAAGCTCTCGGCAGCTTCAGCTGGCATGCTGTTTGGCTGCCTACCTAAACAGGATGGACTGATGAGAATGTTATGCTTACTTTCCATGCTGCTTGTCTGTCCTTTCTGGCACGTTACCAAAATGCTGATTATCACCTAAAAAGACCTGACAAGTCTAGGGTGCAGCTTCTCAACTTCAGTTGTCCCCGTTGTCTGTCAGCAGGCACCCCTCAAGCTATTAGTTCTCGTGGAAAAAAATGAGGAGCTGGCAGTGGAGTATTTAAGTAACTTGCTTTTGCCAAAAATTCATGAGAGCTCAAGCTGTGCCACCTGTTACCAAGGGACATACTTTGCATCTCTTCACATTCAGGCTTACTAAAAGTAAATATTGGAACCCCACAGGATAAACAGTTTACTGAAAGGTAATTGTCAGATCAGAGACAAGCAGGAAAGTTCTCTGCTCGTTCCTGATAAGCTAATTTGCTGTTCCTGCACTCTGGGCAGGCTTCATAATATCATCCTCTGTCATACTGGCAAGTCAGTGTAGTTCACAGAGGCAGAACAAAGTACACTTTTGCCTCTAATTGTCCCTGGGAACACGGGATATTTTCTGGAAAGCAGAATGGAATGGAGTAGAAGTCAGTAGCATTCTGTAAGGGAAATGCCCTGCAAAAGACAAATATTTTCCCAGGGATTACTGCAGCCTTCCAGCAGTTTTTCCTCCCCTGTAATACTGCCCAGATCACTACCCTGAGGTATTAAGACCTTGTTTTGAAATGCTGTACTGCACATAGATTCTGCACCCTACTCTAGACCTCAGTATAAGGGACAGAATGAGGTTTTGTACCAAGGCTAACGTTTTTTGAATACTGCTCTTTATTTCGGGTCAAACTGCATAGATTTCTGCTGTAACACTTCATGGAGAAAGACAGGGGATGATTATGGCATTATTTATTGCTTGAACATCAGATAATCTCCCTCTTCTTGATTTTGTGTAAATAAAAATACTAGTTCATTCCCTTACTGCTCATTCTAAATGAATTAGAGCATAGGATTTCTTGTGTCTGCTGAGGCTGCTTCTCAGTTTAGGGGAAGGCATATCTTCAAAACAACCTTCAATTTTTGTCTGATACGGAGGATCATTTAATGTGTTTTCAAGGTCTATGAATAGGGATCTGGCTCAGTTTCTCTTTGTCTTATCCATTGCGGTAACTGACGTGCTAAAAAGTTGAGCTTTGATGGAGCTGATGGGATGAGCTGAATAGAGATTTTACAGTACTTTATTAAATATTTAATACTTTTATTATTACACAATGTTATTAAAATTTAATATGCAAAAATAACAAAAAATTGTGCAGGCAGTTCAAGTGGCTGCCCCTGCACAGACTGAATAGGAAGGACTAAGTCACCTGTTCAGAACTGCAAAAGAAAGACTATGTGATGGTGAGAAGTACTACTCAAGCCCTTTATTACTGTAGTTCTCTACAGTATGTGTTGTAGAACATCACCAGGACTCTTAACGTGAGTGAATAAAAGGCATTGGCCTCTCCAGAGCATTGTGCTTATGCGTTACGGGGATGTTGATATGTGTTTAGCGCGTTTTGGAGCATGGTATGGAGGATGAGATTAAGGGCAAGTCTCTCTTCTCACCCCTCCTTTGCGAACAGTCTGAAATCCTCTGATGGCATTGAACGCTGTTCAAATGAAAGTTAATGAGCTGTTTTATAGTACTTTGACAGATAGGCTGTTGGGAGGAGCTGTGTACTAGGAGAAGACCGAGTGTGACTTCTGCTCATTTGTTCTTTCCTTCTGTAGAATGTCCGAGCTGATTGAGAAGGAGACTGAAGAGTACCGCAAAGGGGATCCAGACCCATTTGATGACCGACATCCAGGTGAGGTGTCCTGAATGGTTTTGGCACCACCAACTCTGTCACGACAGCACCTGGTAATTCATATTGAAGAATAAGCAATTTCTAGCCTGAACGTGCCCACTGCTGACCAAGGTCTGGTACTACTTCTGCAGTGGGTAACTGTGCTCCGTAGTGTTGATATCTGGCAGGTTTAATGTTTGCTGCAAGATTTTGAGGCCCTGGGTAGAGTTTTGGAAGAGTTGTTTCAGAGGCTGATTTATGAGAAAGGGTATGATCATGTTATCAAGTTGTAGTTTATGTGAGGTGGTAGTTATTAGATGGACAGAGAAGACAGTCTATCTCAGATTATCTTGAATTTGCTGTTAAGTGCAGTGCTTTGGAATAGTCACATACAGCCACTGATGCTTTTTGTCTTGTTATTCTTAGAGAGGTTTGGGGTTTTTTTGAGATAACTTATTTCCAAGTCACTGCAACGGTTTGCTTGGCATCTGCATCTTCACTGTCTACAAAAACGACAGTTCGGTACTATTGGATTACTAGAATGTGTTGTGCTTTCACTGGTAGGAATTTTAGGGAGGTAATGCCTACTAGAAGAAATGTTAAGTCAGTGAATAATTCGTATGATTTCCTCTGTAATTTTTCTTCTGAGAACGGTCTTGCTAGCTAGAGTGTTCCATAATCAGTTTGAAGATAGCAGTTCTGTATTAATCTTGACATCTTGAGGTAGGTAGATAAGTCTTTTCCTGTTTCTCCCACAGGACGAGCGGACCCAGAGTGCATGCTCGGTCACTTATTGAGGATACTGTTCAAGAATGATGATTTCATGAATGCGGTAGGTTTGCTCTGGGAACTGTATCTGTCAATTTCTGACACCTTATGTTTTTTGTTTATTCTGTGCTGGTTGACCCCAGTACCTATTTAATATTTATTTTACGGGTGTGGGGACTATCTCTTCCATAGCAGTGGTTTTTAAAATAGCTTTTAGTAGGTTTTAGTGTGACTCATTTGCCACTGTTAAAGTGACTCAAGGAATGGGAAGTTCATGAGCTGTTCAAGACCGCTGGAATATGTGTAGTAACAATTGAGTTGTTTCGTTTCAAGGTTTAGCAGTCTCTTTAAAGAAAATGTAGCTCCTCTAATACAAGTTTAAAAGCATAATACATTTCTGTAATGGAAATTAATACCACTAATTCCAATGCCTTGTCTCTGACTCCTTGAAAATGCCGGACTGCCTGTAGGAGCAGTGGAGTATGTCATCTCTAGAAGACTTGGGCAGAGGATTAAGATGCGAGAGTCTGGCTTTCCTCTTGCATTGCTATAGTCTAACATGAGTTAGTAGCTAGAATTTTTGTTACCCTCACTGCCCTGCAAGCACCTGTATCAGTACACATTGCTGTAAGGATTCTGACAGATTGCGTGTAGCCGTCTGTCTTAAACTGCAAGCGATAAGCAAACATAGGTGCCATTAAAAATGTGCATTTTTTAATGTTAATTTTTTCCAGCTATTACCTTTTCATGTTTATGCTGTTACTGAAGTGCCTTTTTTTTTTTTTTAGGCATTTGTCTTTACAAATCAGTTCAAGATAGATGTTTAGTCAGTAAACGGCAGGTCAGAGGGGAATTCTGTTTCTGGAGAAGTAATTTCAACTTCTGAGGCACTGGAGGGAGCAGGTTAAAGGCTAGTCATCTGTAGAGCCAGGGCTTATATTCTGACGTTTCTTACTTTATCGTTTTGGTGCTGTGGGAGTTGTAAGGCTTTCACTGCCCTGGTTTTGGTCAGAGTTGAATTTCAAACCAATGCTGTTCCTGATCTTCTCTAGCTAGTGAATGCGTATGTGATGACAAGCAGAGAACCTCCATTAAACACTGCTGCCTGCCGACTTCTTCTGGATATCATGCCGGGACTGGAAACAGCTGTTGTTTTTCAGGAAAAGGTATCATCTATACTAACACTTGGTTTTTAAGCTTGGTGTATTATGTACTCCAACAGTTCTTCCCACAGCAGAAACCAGTAAAAAGCCATATTGAAATCCTGCCTCTGGGAGACAATCTATTCAATCTAACTAATGGTTTGGGACTTTTTGATGTTGGCTTGTTGAGCTGAGCAAATCTTAGGTATTTCACAGCTTGTAAGGTATAGCAGAACTGATTCAAACGCAGGAGCTGGAACTTAATGTAATGTTTTGGGAAATGTTATACTTTGAGTTGTTATTTCATAGGCCTGTGAATGGAGCAGGCTGTTTAGAATGTGAAGAGTTGCTGCAAGAGTCTTGCCCAGTAATCCCCAGCTACAGCAGAGAGATAGCGTTATTAGAGCTAAGTGATAAGCAAGTCATACTTTAACTAAGCAGTCTAAAATCCACATGCTCTGTGGGGATTATCTGGAACTGTGATGGACAGCTGAATCAGACTACTGTATGTTGACAAAGGTGGTTTTCTGAAGGAATGCACAAAGGTGGTTTTCTGAAGGAATGCACAGAGGGTTGAAAGTGAGGAGAAAGTTGCTTTCACTCCTGAGCCTCAGTTTCCTCATCTGTAAAAATTAATGTAGTATTTTTTTGAAGTTTGGAAATCGGGTACTGCTTTATATAAAAGTTCCAAATTAGTTTATTTACTATCGGAAATATGGATATTAACTCTAAAGCACGATGGAAGAATAACGTGCTCCCTTTGTGAAGGATTGAATTTGAGATCTTTGTGGTCTGTCCAAAGGCTAAGGCTGTGAGATTTTGGTCAAAAAAAAATTAAAAGCAAAACAATACTTCCCTATTTCTGGAGGCTATAGCTTTTTTCAGAGACTAAATCTTTCTGTAAATTGAAATTAAATTTTTAAGCTAACTTCCACACTTAAGGACTTTTTTTTTTGACTTGAGAATATACAGAGCTCTGTTATGGCACTTTGGGTTCCTGTATGTAGGAGGCTTTAGGATAGCTCACAAATCTGTTTGAAGAGAGTACTGTTTTGGTCTTAAAGAGGTCCTCTAGTGGCCAAGGTATTTCACATCGCATTGATTTTTATTTATTTATTTGTTTAAAAAATTACATAAGAGCATTTAAATAATAATGCCGTTTTCTTTAAATATGTAACAGGCAACTCTAAAAATCTGTAAGCTGCAAGTTCTCGTTGAAATGTATGTCTATTCATTGTTACTTTTAACTCGTCTTTTATTGTATTGTACCTATGATTCAAATTATGTGCAAGATTCCTGTCACGATAATGATGTGTTGTTGTATGTGTTTCAAAATCCAGTAGTGATTTAGAGGGAAAAAAATGGAATCTTTCATTCTAAACCATTGTCTTTTTAATTGACTGTTTTAATTTTTAACAGTTGTCCAGTCTTGTTAAGAAAAGTTGCCTGGCAGGCTGTGTTCAAACACTGCTGATTTTGTTACTATTAAAAATATTAACCATATTTAGCATTAAGATTTTCCTGTGTATGGATTCATATACTTGTATGCATTACTCTTCTCTCCAAACATGGATTTCTGACTATGTTAAGAATTGTTCTTTTGGTTGGTGAGTAGTCATTATTGTAAAAAGTTCCTCTGGCACCAGGTCACCTCCTTATTTTAGAGACCTTTCAGTTCAGCCCTAGTAAGCTTTTAGTGAAACACGAGAAATTTAGCCAAATTCCATTCTACTTAGTGTAAGCTCAACGTGGTTTCTTTGAAATCTGCTAAATTGTTGGAGATTTATATTAGTGAAACTGACAGGAGCTTTGGGTTTGTTTGTTTTGACTAATCAACTTCTATCTGTAGTGTTTTGCTACTTCCTAGGCAGTAGGTTGACTGGCTGCTTTGGGAGACTTTTTGCAGGTGTGCAAATCCTGATGGCAGATATCTGATGCGTGGGAATAGTTTTATGCAGCTTGAATGTTAGATTTGTTTCTTTTTTTAGTTCCAGGTATTTTTGACTCATTACATGATTGGTAGGAAATCTAGCCTGGTCATTACTGGAGATGGTGAGAATTGTTACCGACAGATGCTTCCACTGTGACTGAAAAGACACAAATGAAATTGTTGGATTTTCTTTTTTTTTTTTTTTTGCCTTGTTCTAGGAAGGCATAGTTGAAAATCTCTTCAAATGGGCACGAGAGGCTGATCAGCCACTAAGGACATATGCAACAGGGCTATTAGGAGGAGCCATGGAAAACCAAGATATTGCTGCAAATTACAGAGACGAGAACTCACAACTGGTAATGATGTCTCAATCGCTTTCCTTTTTTAGAGGGCAGATGCATTTACCTCTCTTCTTTTTTTTTTTTTTTTTTCTTTGTGGGGTGCTCACATTCATGAGCCTGGGTCTTACAGTGGTTATAATAGTATCTGTAAGAGTCAGTAGCTCGTGCTTTCCATCCTTTCCTGACTCTGCATTTGCTGAGGCTGGGACATGCGGTCTGATTATTCTGTTATACCAGTTGTATTAAAAATGCCAATGGAAACCTAAGAAGGCAAATACTGTACTTTTTAATGGGACTTACATTCATAGTTTCCTTAAAGAAAAATTATCAGAGGCTTTACATCTGTAACTATCGCATGTCGTGATTTTTGGATCAGACAGGGATTTTAAAATGAAAGGTAAATCAACATGGGGACAACTTCATATGAAGTTACATTCACTTCTGTTCTAAACCTTTCACCAGTTTAGTGTTGATTCTGTATGATGTTGTTGTGGTTTAACCCCAGCCAGCAGCTAGGACCGTGCAGCTGCTTGCGCAGTTCTCCCCCTTCCACAGAAGGGTACCAAGAAAAGGAGGGGAAAGGAAAGCGGAGGAGACCTCGTGAGCTGAGATAAAGACAGTTTAATAGAACAATAACAGAAAAGGAAAAATAACAATAATAAGGATCATAAAAGAATATACAAAATACAGTAATACAGCACAAGTCAGTCTCACTACCTGGTGAATTGGTTGCCCAGCTCCTCCTGAGCAGTGATCACGGATTCCAGCCCCCTGACCAACCCCCATTTATATGCCGAGCATGATATCTATGGCCTGGAATATTCCATTGGCCATTCTGTTGTTCTGTCTCTGCTCCCTCTCGGCTTCTGCGGGAAGTTGAAAAAAGTCCTTGAATAGTAAAAATGTCACCTGTCAACAATTAAAACGATACGCATTATTGACATTCATTTCCAACCAAATCTGGAAACACAGCAACTGCTGGAAAGAAAGTTAACTCTACCTGAGTTGAGACCAGGACAGATGTTTATCAGCAATTGAGATGATTTTTGGAAGAAGGTAGGATAGGCAAATTTGTCTCCCAGGACAATGTACAGGGTGTTAAAGTGTAGGGGAATTCTTATTCTTGCACAGATAAGGCCTTTAAAAGTAAAAGTGTGACTTTAGGGTTTGTGGAACCGGGAATTTATCAAAGCTGGTGCTTCGAAAGGGAGTGTAGCCTTTATTCTAGGCTAGGCAGAGATGGTAGAAGGATGGTGCGGGCCAGTATGTGGTTCTGTTCGCAATGATGTAGCTCATCTGCTCTTAGTGGCTTTCAAGCCCCTTCCTGCTCATGCAGGAGATGAGGTGCTGGTATTTTAGAATGAAAGTAACTGTAGTAAAAAGGGTTGGAGTTTCCTTGCTCATTTTGAAATCATGATTTCTCTGGGCAAATGTACACCACAGCACGCTTGGCACTTTATGCTGTGGAGTTGGTTGTATGATAAGAACAAAAAATATGGCTGATATGAGTTGGATGATCAAAGCAAGAAGTGTGTTCTCATGCATGCTTCTTTTCTGAAACAGGTGGCTTTGGTGCTTCGACGGCTACGAGAGTTACAGGTTACTGAAATGACTACAAAACAAGAAAACAAACGTCCCAGTCCTCGGAAAGTGCCATCAGATCCTCTTCTGCCTCTAGATGAAGAGGCGGTGGATATGGATTATGGGGAGATGGCAGTAGATGGAGAGCAAGAGGAAGTTCCTGGTGATATGGAGATTTCCTTTCATCTTGATTCGAGTCACAAGACGAGTAGCAGAGTAAACTCTGCTACAAAGCTAGATGATGGGGGACTGAGAAAAACCAAGTCAGGGAAACAGCATGAAAGAGACGGCTTCCGGAAGGCCAAGCAAAAGCTGGGCTTCTCCACGACAGAACCAGAGCGGATGTTTGTTGAACTGTCCAACAGCAGCTGGTCAGAAATGTCCCCGTGGGTGATTGGCACTAATTATACACTTTACCCTTTGACTCCCGCCATAGAGCAGAGGCTAATTCTTCAGTACCTGACTCCCTTAGGGGAGTACCAAGAGGTGAGCATATGACGGTGGGAGGAAGCACGCTTGTGCTTGAGTGCTCCTGACAAAACTATGGGTGGCATTGTGGGGAAAGATTTGCACAACTGTTAGATCACTCTCTGATGTTTCCTGATATGCTTAAGATCAGTCAGCTTTCCTGAGCTGTTGATGACTTTCAAATTGATGAAGTCATTAGTTTGAGTATTACTTGGTAGGTAATACTCAAGCCTGAATGTAGCAAGTGTGTGGTCTAGTAGTTGGAGCATGGCACTAGTATTCCTGGTTTCTGTGGCATTTGGTGAGTATTTACATGATACAGGGCAAGTCACTATGAAGTACAGCCATTCTTCCTGTTTCCTCTGGGGGATGTGATAGACTCCTGCAATTAAAAGTCTGAGGAAATAAGGAACTTGACATTCTAAATGAAGTGGTTTGTATAACCTTTGCAGTAGTTCTGATGAAAAACGGCAGTGCCAGTGTTATGCAGATGCTTTTGAAAGCTGGTGTGACTTGCATGGACAAAGTAGTTGGGCAGTTTGATTTACCAGAGCGTGTTTCCTTTTTCTTTTTTTTTGTTGACCATGAAACTCAAGTTAGCCTAGGTCTGCAAGCCACCTTTATATCTGTCTAATCTTTTTTCAGGTGGTTTAACTTAATTTGAAATAGAGCAAAGCAACATGCTTTTGCTTTGTAATATACGTGTTGTGTGTGTGCACACGTGTGCCTTGCTTCTGTGAGAGGAAAGGAAACCATTATCCCCCTAATACCCTGCATGCTGACTGGATCACTTTGTATGCCAGCAATAATAGGATATAAAAATAGGAATTAATGCTATAAAGCCGTTGCACAAAGAATTATGCGAAGGGTTTTGGTTTGTTGCCCTGCTCTCCTGTTTTTTCTGTTCAGTTGTTGGGTAGTTGTCTTTGCACAGATGGAAAGTGGAACCTATCGCCAGGGTGGTATCTGTGTGGACTTGCCATAGCCGCACTTGAAGGAGAGTCTTAAGATTTCCGTGTGGCAGCTGTCATGCACCTTGCTGCAGTCAGCAGATGTATTACAAGAGGTCTGTTAACCTTTATTGCTTCCTATGGATGGAGCTGGTTACCACTGACCTCTCATAACAGGTATCTGCCAGTAGGGGAAAATTGGGGGTTTGAGAGAGTAAAAACCAAAACAGACCTTTTATTTCCCACGAAACATTCAGCTGGCCTCCCCTTTTTATTTTTCTCAGCTACTACCCATCTTTATGCAGCTGGGATCAAGGGAGCTGATGATGTACTACATCGATCTGAAGCGAACCAACGATGTGCTGCTCACTTTTGAAGCCCTTAAGGTAAATTACTTTCATAATGCATAAAATGTACCATAAACGTTGTAAAAGCATTGAATATATGTCCGCCGCATGCGTCAAAGGCAAATGTTCACCTTTCTTAGGCTTGTGTATCTTGCAGGATTCCCTGGGATTGGAATTGGCTTTCACTCAACTTGAATACATCGTGGTTTTGTTTTTGTAGCTCTCAAGTATTAAAAGTTTTAAACAAGGAGGAGGGAATAAAGAGATCTTAATTTTGCAGGAAGTGCCATTAGTTTCACCTGCCACCTGTGTGTCTGAAGACAATAAAAATTCATTTTTCTGTCAGCTGCTTGTGTGCCTGCTGCCCTTAGATGGCATTCCTGAGTTCTTCCACTGCCCGTCATCTCAAGGGGCATTTGGGAGGAGTAAGAAGCATAAGCGTCTTACTCCCAGAAGCCCTAGCATGGCGCCTGACTTAATGTCTGGAATATAATAGTTCTGTGTGAGTAGACTTTAGGTTACTTCCCTGAGGTGCAAAAACACAACAAATAACCTTCTTCAAGCCAAACCTGCAGTGCAGTAGCACAAGTTATATTTGTCTGTGTGTTCTTTCCCTCTTTCACACTGAATTCTCTGCCTCTGGTCCTCCAGCGTCATCTTTCTCTGTGTTGCATTGTCATTTGCCTGAGAATTTGCTTTGGAGGAGCAGTGTTCCTACAGAAGTTGTAGGTTACCTCAGTTGGGAGTGGGGTCGGGTTTACAGTGGTTCTTACTGTTTCTTCTTGGGGTGTTGGTAATACAGAAGAGTAAAGTGTAGTAAACTTCAGTGCAGCTACAGACTTCCGTTTCAACAGGAGCCTCTAAACTTCATTTTGTGAAATTCTTGCCAGCAATATGACATAATCCAAAGTATAAATGTAAATTTAAATATTTATTAGATAATAATAGAAATAATAGAATAATAGAAAGTGAGTTAATATGAAAAGAATAGGAAGACTTATGGTGGCCTGTTGCATAATTTCTGAGTTGCTCTGCTCTTATATTTCTTTTGCAAGATGTGTAAAACAAAGTGAGAGTGCTTATTTTGGTTTTGTCATTGGGATAAATACTACATTCTGCAGTTGAATATAATGGGAGGAGGAAATAAGGTGAACAAAGCATGGAGCTCATGTTTTTTCTGCCATTTGTTTTTCTGTGGGGTGGGGAATGGAACTGATGACAGTTTGAAGAATTCCCGTCTAATCTGCTTTTATCCTTCTGTAGCATTTGGCATCATTGCTGCTGCACAACAAGTTTGCAACGGAGTTTGTTGCTCATGGAGGAGTGCAAAAGTTGCTGGAGATTCCTCGTCCTTCCATGGCAGCAACAGGGGTCTCCATGTGCTTATATTATTTGTCTTACAATCAAGATGCCATGGAGAGGGTAAGAGACATTGTTTTACTGTAACTGCAGCGATTCCCATCGTCTTAGTGTTTCTAACTGTGTTCAAACAGTGAATAAACATCTCCTAAACTAAAAAGCAAATTTATGTAGAAGACTTTGGTATGTGCAGAGGCAAGAGGAAGTATATAAATAACGGTGTGTTGGAGTGTTTTGTTTCAAGGGTGTGGATTTCAGTTCCTAGGGAATTAACTGAAGACCTCTGTCTTGTCATCCTTGTCTCAATACTTTCATCACCCTTTCCATCCTATTATTCCCTCTCTCCCTTAAAAAAACCCAAGCCCCCAAAAAACCTAACCAAACAAAAACAACTCCATTCTCATTTGTCTTTCCTTTCCTGATTCTTCCAATGGACTCCTGCACCTGAGATTGGTTGTCTTCCATGCACAGTCCCAGTGTGGGTAGCGTCAGTGTTACAGTACCTCAGTCAGATTCCAGACAGCAGCACGAGTTCTGTGGTGGTTTTAGAGGGCAGCAGACAAGCGATGCAGGTCTGGTCTGCATTGTTCAGAAAATCAAATGACAGTAAGGGTTCTCTGTGTCCTGAGCTTATAAATGTTAAAACAGCTGATAATGAAGGCAAAGTTCCTCACATCGTATTTTAACAGAGAAGAAAAAAAAAACTTAAAGGAAATCCTCCTCTCAGTTCAGTAGTGTTCCTCCAGCAAGCATCTCTTCAGACAGGTTGATATGGCAGTCCACCCTTAAGCTTCAGTTTCCCAGGTACTTTAAACAGTGATTCTGTTTCTTTTTTATCTTTTGTACTGGCAGTAGGATGCCTGTGCTGATCTATGAACTGATCCAGTTTACTCTAAAGTTGCTACCAAGAAAAAAGATGAACTTTAACTTGTGAGCATTAGTACTGGCATAGGGAGCGTCCTGCTCTTAAGATTCATTCAAAGCAACTGCAAAGGTGTAGTCTTAAGCCTCCTATCTGTGCTCTGCTGTGAGCGATGGCTGTTGATTCCTGGCCTGTCCCTGGCATTGTCTAGTTTTTAGGGGTTTTTTTAATCTGAAAATGGAAGCAGTTAAACTAGTAACTGTACATTTCTGCTTATTCTTTCCTAGTTTTTGATGCTGTCTGAATGTGTGTTGTGATTTAACACTTAACACTCCTGAGCACGTAGAGAGTGCACTGATAGTGGTTGTTTAAGGCCATATCTGTGTGGATTCTGCTGGCGTTTGTGTTCTGCAGGCACTTGTTCGAAAACCTTTTGGTAATCATGGTTAATCAGGGCTGTCTGTGCCCTGTATTACATCTTCCTCATGAGGGCGAGAAAGATGAAATGAGAATAACATTCCCTCTGTTTCTTTTTGTCCATTATGTCAGAAAGATGGACCTCAGCTGTATATGCCCTGCTTTGGTGTTTCTCTGAACTTTGTCATGAGAAAGCTCTCTACAGCCCCTTTCTTCCTTCTCTCCCCCCCTTCCCAATTCCACTTGCTGTTTGCATGGTTGTTCAAAAGGAAAACCAAAAGCCATGGCAGGGCACTGCATGAGGATTCCTTCTGCTTGACATCCTCGGGACATGTCATAAAACCATACAGCTGTTTTGTAGCAACACTGTCTCATCTGCCAGATGTTCTTCCCAATATTTACAGATAGCAGAGAGGTTTCTGTGGCACATTCCTCTCTTATCTTTGGATTTCAGATAAAGCCAGTTGCAAGGGGTAGTCCCTTGTCGCTTAGTCTGTGCCAAGCCTCAGGTCTTGGGGTGGAAGCAAAACTAGAGTTGGTGGCACTGTATTCTCACAGTATGTCCAACACCAGCAGAGAAGGGACAAAAAAAATCTGCTAACTTGGCATATAGCGGCTGGTGCCAGTGCTTCAACTCTGTGCTGTTCCTCTTGGTGCTGACCCTGACAGAGGGTTCCGAGTTCCTCATCGTTAGACGCTAACAACCGTATGCAGCAGTGCAGTTCTGAGCACGTGGTCTGCACATCTCAAGAGACAGGGTCTGAGAAAAGAAAGAGACCAGCTCAGGTGTTTATTTCCAGAAAAAGTTAAGCTTTAGAATTGCATTTGATGATCCTTGAAATTCCCCTAGACTTCAATGCTACCAGAGTTTGCTAGAACTTCAACATAGCGTATGATACACTGAGAAGAATTTTTGTTTCTTCAGTGGAAACTTCTCTTCCTTCTTTGCCTCTAGCAAAGCATTCTTTGGATAGCTTGAAATAGTATGGAGAAGGACTCTCTGGAATTATACTGCCCTAAGACTGCTGTATTTATTGTGTTTAGGTCTGGGAATGGACCAATTGCGAGCCCTACATTGCCACATCGTAGCTTTTATTAGTCTCACGGGGGCTTTCTTTTAATGGTCTGGAAATAGGACTTTTTATTTCACGTCTCAGATGTCCCAAATCAAGCTGGGAGTAACTGATATTTGTGCTGTTTGCCCGTCAAAGAATCCTCATTCTCCTTGGGCAAATTCTCTTCAGCAAGCTGTTGGAAGTCCTTCTCAGGAATGTTCTTTTGCTTTCTAGGTGTGCATGCACCCCCATAACGTGCTTTCAGATGTAGTAAACTACACCTTATGGCTAATGGAGTGCTCCCATGCCTCGGGCTGCTGCCATGCTACCATGTTCTTCTCCATTTGCTTCTCCTTCCGTGCTGTCCTGGAGCTCTTTGACAGGCATGATGGCCTTCGACGTCTGGTTAACCTGGTAAGGTTTGTAATTTTATGTGGTGAACAGGGGTTTAGTGTCGGGTTTTGCACCCTTTACAGTGCAGCTGTGGAGCGTTCTGTTCTTTTGTTTGGTTCTGCTTGGGTTTTTTTTCCTCCTCAATTCCCAAGAGATTGAGAAGTAGAGTGAGTTTTCTAAGTAACATACATGTGAATCCCATCATGATTATTAATATCATCATCTTCACCATGCAGAGACTTGCTACCCTTTGAGAGCTTTTTGGTGCAACTCCTGGCTTAAGCCGTACTTAAGCAGTGGTGGCTTAGTGGCAGTTCAGATGATTCTCACCATTCCACATACGTGTGTGGTATTGTCGTGCACCCTTTTGAAGCAGATAAATCCAGCCTTGTTCCAGGACAGGTAGAACTGTGTAAGCACAGTACCTCATGAGCACATATGACACTGTTTATGTCCAAAAGCTGGTACATCTGCGTGGCGTTGCTGTGCAGTCCCAGTAGCTTGGGTTGTATCTAACTCGGGGACATGAGCGCTGCAGGGTGTAAGCGCACTTCGTGTTGTGTAATATAATGCCTAATACTATTAGGCACAACAGTGCCTCCAGATCTGGATTGATGCAACTTCTGTATTTCTTTCTCTATAGATAGTGAAGGAAGGGAAATGGTTCTTTTTAGACTTGATATTAATTCATGCAGATAGTCTTTTCTCTTTAGACAGCTTTTGTCAGCTCTCAAGAGTGTGCTTGTGTATCTTATGTAGCAAAGTAAGTTTGTTTACGTTTAGTACAAGCGCAGCTGAGAATTGTAGGTGGGTTTCTCTCCTGAAGAGTGAGCTGATGAAACCTTTTTTTTCCCCCCTCACCCAACTTCTTTCTGAAGATAAGCACTCTTGAGATCTTAAATCTGGAAGACCAAGGAGCCCTCTTGAGTGATGATGAGATCTTTGCCAGTCGCCAGACTGGGAAACACACCTGCATGGCCTTGCGACGATACTTTGAGGCTCACCTTGCCATCAAACTTGAACAGGTGAAGCAGTCGCTCCAGCGCACTGAAGGTGGCATTCTGGTCCATCCGCAGCCCCCCTACAAGGTGAGTTGCGTGTTGCGAGCATTTAACATGGTTGTTGCATTTTTCAAGTGAATCCAAGCTGTAGGAATATGTGGATGTTCTTTGAAGCCAGTGGAATAACTAGGCAGTGTGCAATTAATAGGGATAGGGATTTTTTTATTTGTACTTTTTTCCTGCCTTGTGGGGTGACACTGCAATAGAAAATTACAGAAGAGCCTTTGAGGTTTATTTGAACTATATTTGGTTAAGGTTCCTGCTCATCTGCTGTGGTTCCATTTCTGTGTCTCAAAAACTTAAATTAAACACAGGTTATTTTTGATACTCCTGGGCTTTTCTGTGCTTTTAATCTCTGAAACGTCAAAATCTGTATGTATAGAAAGTGCATAATACTGAAAAAATTAAGTTTTATTTGACAATGACAACTGAAATGTCTTTTGTTCACCATAGTTTTAAGGAATGAGCTGGGAGGTTCTTGTGTTGGCTGTGGTGGGTTTTTTTCTACTTTCTCCCTGCAAAGTGATTTTTTTTTTTTAAACTAAATTTTATGTCTGCTTGTTTTGAGGGAGCACATTCACCTGTGGTTTCTGGTTTAATATATGATGGTTTTCTAGAAGAGCCGAAATAAGAAAACATCAGTGTTTCTTTGCTTCTGCAAAAATCACTTATTTTCAGTAACTAAAGAAACGTGTATAAGCTGTTGCCTTCTTATGTAATTTAAAGAAAAATTACTGAAAGGCAAGCTGTTAGAAATTTCCTCTTTTTCTTTAGTGTGTTTTGTAGTCAGAACTCCGAAACTGTAACTGAATATTTTTGCAGCCTTTTTTAATATTTTAGCAGAAATTTATTTTGAGCGATGGTCTAACAACTACTAGATTAGTAGCTTAAAAGCAGAGTAGAATTTTAATTTAATGTAACTTCACAAATTGGCCTAAGCCTTCTAGGACTGCAAAGAAACTTTAAGGATATTGTTCTTAACCTTATGGTATATTATAGTGACAAGTGCTGTATTCTTTTATAATTGGGGATTAAACCAGAAAGTAATCTGCAAGAAACAGTGGTAGTCTACTCTTTGTGGATATGTTTTTCAGTTAAATCCCAGCAGTGGGGGGCTTGATGTGCGAGTTTGTAACCTTTGTGATCTCTTTCTAATGCTTCCAACTCGCTTCCCTGCAGGCCTGTTCATACACTCATGAGCAGATTGTAGAGATGATGGAGTTCCTGATTGAGTACGGTCCAGCGCAGCTCTACTGGGAGCCAGCAGAGGTTTTTCTCAAATTGTCTTGCGTCCAGCTCATGCTTCAGCTCATTTCAATAGCATGCAACTGGAAGACATACTATGCAAGGTGAGCTGTTTGCTGTAGTCCTCTATTTTAGTGCAGTACCGTTGTGACTCTCAGGCAGGATGTTACATTTCTAGATTTTTCTGCCTCTCTGGTAGCATTTAAGACAACCGCACACTGGTTAGTGCTGCTAGGGCCTGTGCTGTGGCTACGCAGTGCTTATGAAAGTTAATACCGTAGAAAACAGGACTAAAATTTTCAGATAGAGAGAGGGATGTCATGAGATTTCTGAAGAGCCAAAATGCGTCAGGCCTTTGATTTCTGAGAAATCTGCATCATAGCAGAGCTTTATCACAATTCTGTGCCACTTTCTTTCTGCATCAAAATATGTTTAGCCTTTTTTTTAAAGCAAGGCTAGAAAACCTTCAAAGTAGAGGGTGAAGTCAAGACACATCTTAATCCTGGAAAGAGGTGGAATGTCTTTTTGGGTGTAGTAAGTTTAGCTGACTCAAGAGAGGACGCTGTGTATCTCTTTGTTCATGTATTGGTATTTGAACTTTACTGAGCAGATATAACTGTGCAAAGTTGTTTGAATATGCAACAAACCAGCATTTGAGAGAAGAAAAAACCTGAAGATTGTTACTGTGTATTGCTCAGGTTCGTGTCCGTAGATGATACACCACCAGCTGTTAAACCCAACCTATTGGTAAAGGAGTTCATCTTAGGATGGTTCTCCCTTGTCTTGGCTGCAGACAAGCTGTGGGGGCACCATGGTATTCTGTTATCATTCTGTGGCACCTCTTCCCCCGCCTCCCTACACCAAAAAAATCTGTAGCATCTTTACTCTTACAAAAGAAAGGGAACTGCCACCAGGCTCTGACAGAATACCATTAAGAGGATTCTGTCCCCAGTTCAAAGGAGGATGGGTGCAAAGTTCCAGCCTCTGTTCATCTTAATGACCATCTGCTCCCCAGAGTGAACCTGTAGTCCTCTCTAGAGATCTCTGTGTTCACTGGTGAGTCACTGCCTCCTGTAACTAGTCATCAGCGGTATTCTCGTCACCAGGACTCCCTCCTCCTTATTTCTGCTGCCTGCAGGAGCTCCTTGCCTAACTTAACCTGAAAGCCTTAGAAATCTATTTTGCTTCTGCAATCCCCTGCCTCCCTCCCTCTCTCAGGTTGCACTCTCCTGTGTAGCTTCTGTTCTCCTGTTTCTTACTCTCTGCAGCTGTTCCCTAATTGCTGCCTGGGTTAACTCCTACCTTTCCATACAGGCTTACAAACCTTCCCACCTTTTCATGCATTGTTCTCCTCTTCCACTTCTTGCTTAACAGCCCTTTTGTGTTCCTAGTCGACTGACAGCATTGTTTCCCCACTAAGATGTAGAATTAAATTAGATTTAGAAGCTTGATTTAGAATGCTTTTTTGGACAAGTCTTAACATTCTTATTTTTATAAATACAAAACTACAGTCATTTTAGGAGCCTATGGACAATGTGGGATAAATGTTGACAGACTACAGGCAGTGGTGTGTGTGTGAGTACTGCCTTCTGTGGAGACCAGCCCTTTGAGTGGAGCATTCTAAACTCAAAAGGCATCATCAAATACATTAGATGTGACTGATTTACTGCTATTTGTTGGAGTAGAGTAGATTGAATACTATTTTATGTTGTTGAAACAACTCTGTATGTACACCTCTAAAAAGTTCTTCTGTTGTTGTCTTCCAGGAATGACACGGTACGATATGCTTTGGATGTACTAGCCATACTGACTGTGGTTCCTAAAATCCAGTTGCAGCTGGCAGAACCTGTGGATGTGTTAGATGAAGCTGGATCTACTGTTTCCACTGTGGGTAAGCTGAATATGGTCCTGATAACTTACACACTTATCAATTGTCTTCTACTACATGGTTTTTCAGCTGGCTGTTCCTCATCTACAGTGAGACAAGGGTTAAAATAATTCATGTATTCAGGGTTATTGTCAGGAATGCAAATAAGCGGGAGAGTAGACTGTGGTTAAAATTGTGTCATGATTAGCACTATGGTTGGATTACAGATTTGAAGGCATGGTCTTTGACTCGTGCTTGTTTTCAAGAGCTCATTAAATACAGATGGAGGCTAATCTGCTTTTGTAATGGGACTATTAGGTTCCCTCAGCTTCCCAGAAATTTAGGTCTCCTGGGGCTGTGGCATTGGAGAGTATGGGATAGGAACAATTATTGCTGTTTGAGTTATGCTCTGACTAGCTACCTGCAGATTCAGTATGCAAATGAATGAGATGAGCCTGGATCAGATTTAAGGCTTATGCATTAACTGGGGCTTGACTTTTTTTAAGAGAAGAAAAATAAAAGGCAGGCGGAGCAATAGATATAGGCAAAGGACAATTTATTTTGTACAAAACTTTTCTCTAGACAAAACACCAGTTCTTTCCTGAGTGGGAGTTTTGATCTGAAGTGGACATGCACTCTGTCTGGAGGGGGGAAAGAAACCAAACCCAAAGTTTTGGTTTTGCCTGACTCCTTTTGGAAGCTGTGATATGATTTATTTTTTCCCTTCGTAACACGGCCCCCTTCCTTCCGCTGTCTTTCCACTTCGTTAATATTCATAAAGGAGAGTTGCTTTCTGCAGTAAGAATCAGAAGCATGCCTGTGCATCTTTCTCCGTGTCAGGTATCTCAGATTTTGCATTCCTGGGCCGTACCTGGTCACCTGAAAGACTGTTTGACTCCCTACTTACTGATGATGAAGTGGAGGAGCGTCAGCATAGGAAAACATTTTGCCACAGGGGTAGAAGAATACGTCTTAACGCTAGTTAGCAGAACTTCAGAAATTCACAGAATGAAGAGAAGTACCTATTTTCCTGAAATTCAGTGAAGACTCCCTTACTTGCCTGGTGAACTGCATAAGATACATTTTAGAGTACTAAAGAAACTATTTCTTTCCCTCGCTAGGTATTAGTATCATCCTTGGAGTTGCTGAGGGTGAATTTTTCATCCATGATGCTGAGATTCAGAAATCGGCTCTTCAGATCATCATCAATTGTGTATGTGGCCCAGATAATCGGATCTCCAGCATTGGCAAATTCATCTCTGGAACTCCTCGGCGAAAGCTTCCTCAGGCCCCCAAGAGCAGTGAGCACACATTAGCGAAGATGTGGAATGTGGTACAGTCCAACAATGGCATCAAAGTGCTGCTGTCATTGCTGTCTATAAAGATGCCGATCACAGACGCGGATCAGATCCGAGCACTAGCCTGCAAAGCCTTGGTGGGGCTCTCACGCAGCAGTACTGTCCGGCAGATTATCAGCAAGCTCCCCCTCTTCAGCAGCTGTCAAATTCAGCAGCTGATGAAAGAGCCGGTGCTTCAGGACAAGCGCAGTGAGCACGTGAAGTTCTGCAAATACGCTGCTGAGCTGATAGAGCGTGTCTCGGGGAAGCCATTGCTGATTGGCACAGATGTCTCTCTGGCTCGGTTGCAGAAAGCGGATGTGGTGGCCCAGTCAAGGATCACGTTTCCCGAGAAGGAGCTGCTGCTTCTGATTCGGAACCATCTCATCTCTAAGGGCCTAGGAGAAACTGCGTCTGT
This sequence comes from Chionis minor, assembly GCA_013398295.1. Taxonomy (NCBI): domain Eukaryota; kingdom Metazoa; phylum Chordata; class Aves; order Charadriiformes; family Chionidae; genus Chionis; species Chionis minor. The sequence continues at coordinate 662,218 of VZSF01009849.1, read as the reverse complement.
CCTTACTAAAGAGGCTGACCTCCCCATGACTGCAGCATCTCATTCATCTGCCTTCACCCCTGTTGCGGCTGCTGCCTCTCCTGTGACCCTGCCTCGCACTCCTCGCATAGCTAACGGCATCTCAGCCCGTTTGAGTAGCCACACTTCTGTAGGTTCCACTGCCACCTCTGTCCATGCTCAGGCAAGGCCATCTGCACCCCAAGGGCCACTTGCGCTTCCAGGCCCTTCTTATGCCAGCAACTCTCCTCTGATTGGCAGGATTAGCTTTGTCAGGGAGAGGCCATCTCCCTGCAACGGCAGAAAAATCAGAGTGTTGCGACAAAAATCGGACCATGGCGCCTACAGCCAGAGCCCAGCTATCAAAAAGCAGCTGGACAGACACCTTCCTTCCCCACCCACGCTGGACAGTATAATCACAGAGTACCTTAGGGAGCAGCACGCCCGCTGCAAGAACCCTGTTGCCACCTGTCCCCCTTTCTCTCTCTTTACTCCCCACCAGTGTCCTGAGCCAAAACAGAGGCGCCAAGCGCCAACTAACTTTACCTCACGGCTGACCCGCAGGGCAGCCTTTCCGAAGTATGGAGGGGTGGATGGTGGCTGCTTTGATAGACATCTTATATTTAGCAGGTAAGGAAAAAAATGTTTCTTGATCCCTGTCAGGATGTGCCAAAAAGCCTTGCCTGGATTCAGGATGTGACATCCGACAGCAGAGTATCCTTGAGAAGAAAAGTGTTTTAATTCAACAGTGACAAGCGGGAGAGCCTTGGAAGGCGTTTTTAGAAGTTTTTCTGTTTCTCTTGTCCTGGGTACTGGCCCTTAGTATGTAAAGCACACTTTATTTTCAGTTTCATGTTAATTCATTAGCAACATTGGCTAATGAAGCTCATAGCTCTTCCTTTGGAAGGTAAGTGTAACACCAGGTTTACACCAGAGTGTAGCCTTGAGGATTGTTGGCTGACGGATGCAGGACAGCTGAATTCATATGTTGCTCTTTCAGCTGAATCCACAGCACTGCAAGCTGCTAACCTTTTAATGTGGTCTTTGTTTGCTGAGATTAAATTAGAAGGTGATGTAAGGTTTATTAAAAAAAAGAAATGTGACACATAGTTGAAAGCATCTTCACAGGGAAGCCAGTATCACCTTAGGAAATTATGATGACGGGAGGTTATTTGGCTGATGTGCCATGCCTTCTTGTGTTGAGTGTTTCAGAACTGTTAGAAAATTTTTTTGCTAGCAGCCTGTACTTAGGCAGGTGATGGCTTTACAGGTTTTCTATCAATCTGACTTTGAAGACAGACTCAAAGTGCTTCAACTTAATCATGTGCTGTAACAGAAGTACTTAATGGTACAAAACAAACCCTGAAACTTTGCGGACATTGTTGTAACATACTCACTTGAGTGCTAGTCTTACAATTGACAATTGGCTTGTCCTAGAAGAAAGCTGTAACCGGCATGATTTTTTCAGGACTGGATTTAATAACATCACACAGCATTTCAGTTTTCCTTTTCCTCTCTCTTTTGGGTGACCCTTGTTTTTCTTCCTTCTCTAGGTTCCGTCCAATTTCTGTGTTCAGGGAAGCGAATGAGGATGAGAGCGGCTTTACCTGTTGTGCATTTTCTGCAAGAGAACGATTCTTAATGCTGGGTACTTGCACAGGGCAGTTGAAACTTTATAATGTGTTCAGTGGACAGGAAGAGGCCAGTTACAACTGCCATAACTCTGCCATCACGCACCTTGAGCCATCCAGGGTAAGTAAGCAAAGACCCGTTCTGACTTTTTGGAAGTTCTCACAGCCGAAGCCCTGGTATGTTTCGGGCCTGTCTGGATATGTGCATCTAAAATGCACCTACTGGCTAACCTGCAGTGCCTGCCATTAAAGTACTTGTAATAGTTACATATTCCATCTCTGTGAGTTCTGCAATTATTTTTTTCTTCCCAAGATAGTAGTGAAGATGCACAGTGACTGTGTGCCTACCTAAGTAATAAATATATATGTCTGGAAGTAGAAAAATGCTTAAACTGACTGTGTATTTAGAATAAATGTGCGGTAAGATACCAGAGTGTTTATAACCTCCCTTTGCTGGAGAAAGAAATCTTTGGGGGGATGATTCTAGGAAGAAATAAAAGGTAAGTGATTTACAAGCAGAATGAACTCGGAGGGCATCAAAACTCAGGCATGGATTACCCTGACTTTATCTGCTATTAACATCATAGATCGTTCCCGTTGTTATCTGTAACATTTTTATTTGTCTGCCAGGGGCTCTTTATATTACGCATAGGATTAGATACCTACACTTTATCCCTATAGGAGTAGTTTAGTAAGCACAAAATCTGCTATAGTTCCTAAATTCATAGTGTTAAGTTAAAGCATACAGGTAAAATGATAACCTCTGTTTTCCCTGGTATTCTTTTCCCTTCCGTTCCCATCTGGGAATACAGGATGGATCTTTATTGCTGACATCTGCTACGTGGAGCCAACCTCTGTCTGCATTGTGGGGAATGAAGTCTGTCTTTGATATGAAGTAGGTATACACGATCCAGCTGTGGGATATGTTGTAGTTAGAAGAACCAATCAATATAGGCAGAAACCCTAAGAACAATCTCTGTGAAAGAACAGTACAGCACAGCTCTCACAACGTCTGTTGCGAAAAAGTAAAATGTGTGCCCTTTCTTATGTTTAGTATCTTCCCTATTCTATTGGGTACAGACAGCTTTGCTAAATTCTAACTGCCTGAAGTCCTATTTAATGCAAGATAGATGAGTAAAATCACTGTTGTCCCTGAGGCAAAGAAATATGTTTGTATTTTTATTCTCATGTGTGTAAATTATCTTGACAATCTTCCTGTAGCCAGTTACAGACTCTTACTGGCATGGTGATTTGCATGGTGAAATTTTCAGACCCTGGATACAAGCTATTTCAGATCTGGATAAAGCACTTTATAATTGATTTCAGTATTTACAGTTGTTCCTTCCCATAAAAAAATGGGTGGAAGGCTGTTCATTTTTAAAAGGTTTGACTGTTGTCTACCTTAGTTGTAAGCAACAGTTTTGGTGTGACCTGTTTTAGGTCAGCTAGAGGGCATTCTTTAGATAAAAAGTTTAGTGGGCCTCAGGCCTGCATGTGTGAACATTCATGGTGTTCACAACATTCATTTCTCACTCCTTTAAATAGTCTTATGTTTATGGCAGACCCTGTTGATGACAAGTCTGTGAATTTGCTGCTTGTGGTTTTTTCGCTGGTCTGCTGTAAAGGCTGTGTCTGTAATAGATATTTTCCCAGCGGAGCATTTCATGTTGTAGTATGCCATGCTCAACGGTGAAGGAAAGTCTTTCCTACACTTTTAGTTTTCTGCATTGTTGAAACCTCTGCTGGTTTCAACAAAACCTCTGCTGGAGGTGTTGGGGTAGTGTTTGGTTCACACAGGTGGTTTGAATCTGCAGTTCCTTGACTTCCTTACTGACTCTCTCCAGGCATTCCTTCCCTGATGACCACTATGTGGAGTTCAGCAAGCACTCTCAGGACAGGGTCATTGGCACAAAAGGCGATATTGCCCATGTAAGTACCAGTAAAGGTCATAGTTGTGGAGCTGTGACAAGAATATAATTCTTCACAGGGCACTTTTTAACTGGGTGCTGGGATGCTCTGTGTAACTGATGAGCTAAGAGGCTTTAGAGGAAAGCTTTGGGAGCAGCAAGTAACTTCTCCCTGTTTCTAAGGGTATAAACTTGACCATTCCAAACCAACTGTAGCACAAACAGTGTGCGTTGTGTTGCCTCTGTGATAGTATTCTGGGGAATTGTACAATCTGCTTCGTTTTGTTCATTTGAGAGACTGTGCAGACTTCCCCCCCCCGCCCCGAGGTTCCCTCCTTTGCTTTATTTTTCAGTAATAGTAATAATAAAAGTTCTACTGTAAACAGTAGCTCAGTCAACAGCTGTGTGAAATGCCCTATTAAAAGTGTCCTTTAAAGCATCCTCCTTTTGCCCCCTCAAATTTGGAGCTTGCTTTTGGGTAATTTAATTTTACCAATATATTTTCAGAGAATGCAGTTGTCGTTTGTATGAATACCTGCAAATTTGACAGATGCAGGCTTCAGAGTGCTTCTGCTGCTTCTCAGTGTTAATTTGCATTCATTATAGACACCGTCTCTTGAAAAGAGTATTTGCATTAAAAATTGTCATGAAACATAACTCATTCAAACTACTTACGTTTTTACTTAAGTCTCTGATTTGTTTGTAAACATTGTTTGTCCATTCCTGCCCAGTTTTTAACTTGGATGTATCTGGAAGTCAGATCAGTTTGTGTATTCTGTTTATCTGGTAAACAGATCTGTTTTCCAGTTCTAGAGGATTCTTTCCTCTCTAAGTTTGAATGAGAGTTGGGCTCTGAGGGATGTTACAGATCAAATTCATCTGACAACATGGTCATAAACCCTTCATACTAGTTAAAACCCTTTTTGTCTTTTCACCTTCCAGCACTTTGGGGTAAAGCTCAGAAAGTTGCCTTTCTGTGTAAATACCAGGAATTGTAACTCCTTTTCTATAGTTTCTGGCTTTTTTTCCCCTCATTATGTGCTTTTGAGTTTTTATGTTTGTAAATACCATCTGCTCTGAAAGCAGTTCCATTTCTGAAAGAGTTTCTGGCTAAGTGGTACCTTGTGACTACAGCTTCACAGCCCACTTTTCACAATGGAGTTAGTTTCTTTGAAACTAATCGTGATCTTATTGAAATATATCCATGAATCTGCAGTACGTTGAGTACTGGCCAGAACATGTCGTGAGACTTGATTCCAGCTGTGAAAAAGTATTGAAGGACTGTTAGGAAAGGTTATCTTTGGAATGTTCTCATTTGAAATGGAAAAGTAAAATGGGAAAAGGGGTGATTCTGGAAACAATATGGAAGGGGGAACAGGGGGTGATCTTAGGCACAGGTATGTTACAAATTGTGACTAATCTTTCTTTTTCTTTTTAATCTGAAAGATCTATGATATTCAGACTGGCAACAAGCTATTGACTCTGTTTAACCCAGATCTTGCCAACAACTACAAGAAGAACTGTGCCACCTTTAACCCCACTGATGACCTTGTCCTAAATGATGGTGTACTCTGGGATGTTAGATCGGCACAAGCCATCCACAAGTTTGACAAATTCAACATGACCATCAGTGGTGTTTTCCACCCCAATGGGCTAGAGGTCATAGTCAACACAGAAATTGTATCCTTTGGCCACCATGGTAACTAGTGTGCTGGGACCTAAAGAATTTGTACTGATAAGCAAGTAGCTGTTTGCAGAAGTTCTATTAGTGGTCTGCTGTGTTACAGGTTGTGTGTGGTAACAACAGTTTTCATCTGTGAATCAAGTAAGTAGGGACTGTCAGACAGCTAATTTTAAATGTAGATTCTGCTGCTCATATGGCCTGGAGGAAATACTTAAGGCACAGAGAGAAAAAGAGAGATTTTTCTTTTCTAATGCATTCTGTCGTAACTCTGCTCTCTTCCCATCCCTTGCCGAGACCAACCTTGAAGCTACTGCAGTGATCTCTAATGACTGCATGGCATTTTGAGTAAGAACTTTTTCATTTAGAACACGTGGAAGGGATTGTGGTGCTAGGATCTGACTCCGATTCTGTCATATTTGCAAGAGGGTGGCAATGAGGTTTCTTGAATGCAATTAACCGCTTGCCAGTGTGTTGAAAAGGAAATGGAAACTTTCAATTGTTTGTTGCTCCTTAGCCTGTGTTTTTTCAGTGGGACCTCCGGACTTTCCATTTGTTACACACGGTACCAGCACTGGATCAGTGTCGTGTGGTCTTCAACTATACTGGCACAGTTATGTATGGAGGTAGGACTTCTCAGTCTTATATTACTCTCTTTGGTCACCTCTGGCTTGAGATAAGTATATACTTGTTCAGTGAAACGGGAAGCTTCAAAGAGTGTCTCTAACACCAGGCCTTACTGGCATGTGTGAAGTGGAATTCTTTCAGGATGTTTATGGTACGTGTATTGCTGACAAAGACAGTTTTCTCTAACGTCAGCAATATCACCACTCATTTGCGAGATTAAAAATCAACCTATTGAAAAAATGTGTATAACAGCAGATATGATGATGCTTGAGAAAATAATCATGTCCCCTGTATTAAGTTTCAATGATCTGCAGTATTAGTAAAGGCAGCTCTGGAAGAGTAGATATTAAATGGGTCTTGCCAAGCTGTTAAATAAAGAGAAAATTCATGTTGGAGTCTGATTTGATCTTAAGTTGATTAATGATAGTGACGGATGGAAGGTGAATTTGTGGAATAATTTTTCCTTGTATCAGCTATGTTGCAGGCAGACGATGAAGATGACCTTCTGGAGGAGAGAATGAGAAGTCCCTTTGGCTCTTCTTTCAGGACATTTAATGCAACTGATTATAAACCTATAGGTAAGAGAGGAGCAAACAGCTTGGTCTGGAGGTTTGAAGGTTTGTTGAAAGTTCTGCTTAGTAACATTTACTTCCTCCTCTCCTTTGCATGTGTGGCAAAACAAATTCTGCTAAGACCTGTTCTGGTTGAAGCACGAGAGTTGGGTTTAACAGTGAAATAGGTTCAAGTATCATATCCCATTCAGTGTGTGATTGCAGTTCTGGCTTTATTTTCCTTTCCCCTTTCCAAGTAGGGCATAATCTGAGATAGTAGGTCATTTGGCCAAGATGTCATTGGTCGCGTTTCAGGAAGGGTGTGGGGGTTTTTTATTTTTTTATTTTTCCTTCTTTTGCATTTTGCTTTCTTTTTCCCAACAGCATTTCCCCATGCTGGTAGTTCAAAATGTTGTCAGTTTGGCCTCCAGCTTGCAAAGCTTCTTGGAGCTAAGCTATGGACATAAGCAAATATGGCTTTCGTTATTGAAAGGAGACATGGCTCACAACTCAGTCCCCTGGTTGCCACCTATCCTGGAAGATTATCTGTTGTTTACTGTGCTTAGAGAAGCCAGTACATGTATTATCGAGGGAGGAGGCACTGTACAGAGCAGATTAAGAATTTACTTGGTTATTTTTTATGACAATCTCCAACATTTCTATTCTTTATTACAGGTTGAATTAGTTACAAATATTCATTTCACTTTTATTTCAGCTGTTGTTTCTTGTCCCAAGAATTGTCATCTGCTTTTAGACATATATTGTTAGATCTCTTCTTTCAGTGAGCATTAAGTAACATGCAGTTAACCACTGAGTTTGTTTTGTGCCATTTTCCAGCTACAATAGATGTCAAGCGGAATATCTTTGACTTGTGCACAGACAGCAAGGACTGCTATCTGGCCGTCATTGAGGTAAAGGAGCTAATAATAAACTCTGGTCTCTGTAGCTGTGGTTTGAGTGCAGTGGTTTTTGTTTGTTTTTAAAACCTTCAGAAGTGGCGATTCTGCAGCTCCTACTGTTACTCATGTCCTAAGCAGTGTGGTGTTTTGATGATGGTAAAGACACTGTTAGTTTTTTGCTCTCCACACGCAGCAGTTTTGTTTTCCTGCCTCTGATTCCTTAAACTTCCAAGCACATTTGCCTGTTGTCTTTGAACATTTCCCACTTTAAAATGTGTGGAGGTGTTCCTTCTCATACGCATAGGCAGAAATGCATTTTTTCCTATTTATAGCAATAATTTCTCATTAAAATTTCCATTGTACTGAGTAACTGGGAAATGCAGTCTTCCTGGGTCTTCCCATGGAGTTTTTCTGTGAATCACTTGTGCTATTTTTTTTTTCACTTGTCTTCCTGGCAAAAACCCCAGAAACTAAGGATTTGAAGTGAAAATTACTGAGCGAAACTTCTGGTTTGTTAGAGGGGAAGTAAAATTAAACTAATGGGTCCAGTTCTTTGCACAGTAATCTGTTGTCAGTACCCAGTTTCTTGAACCTGACTATGTACGTGTAGTGACTAATTTAAAATCCTCTCAACTTAATACTTTGTGAACCACTGACGCTTACAGACCAAAAAAAGCGAGTCAGGACTTTGTAGCGGGGCAAGTTTCGTGTTTAACTACTGAAGCTGGAGTTGTTGAGGCTATGAGGCCAAGATACGAACATTTTCTTTTAAAGGAGTCATGGGAAATGTTGGTTCAGTGCATGTGGCGGCGGTGGTTGCTGGGGTGCCAGACTGCTCTCTTCTGGAACTCTGGCTATGTGACAGCTTTTAGCATTTTCCCAAGGCATAAGGTTCAATGCTATGATAGGGAGGCAAATTTGAAAGGAAGTGGGGTGCGGTTAGGTGAGAGCTGACCCAAAGGATGCTAAGGATCAAGTAAAGGTTTTAAATCTAGTAGTGACAATGTAACTTGTAGATGAGGGAAGCAGAAAGGAAGTATTTACATTGCTCCTGGGCTGGTTCTTGAAAGAAAAAAAAAGACTTGGTTTTGGTGCTAATTGTACTGCTTCTAGTAAATGGGAGGGAAGGATTTTGGTAGTGTTTCTGTAATTGAGATCATATATAGCATTGAATACGAACGCAGAGCTTAATTCCTGGGGCTAACTGCTGTGTGGGCATCTCCCCTTCAGAATCAAGGGAGCATGGACGCCATGAACATGGATACAGTTTGCAGACTGTATGAAGTGGGCAGGCAGCGTTTGGCAGAAGATGAAGAGGACGAAGAAGAAGATCAGGTGAGAAGTATAGCATTAACCCGGTTCTTCAAAAGTACCTGATAGCCATCTACATATGAGAGGCTGCAGGTGTTCGTTTGTTACCCATAAAGTACAGATGCCTCGTTTGGTCTAACGTAATGTGAAATAAATCACTTAACTGTCAGTGTAAACCAAGACTACCTATGCAGAACCTGTGGGAGCAGTAACTTTGTGCGCTGTAAATCAACATGATCATTTATAGCATATTTATTAATTTCCTAAGTGTTTCAGTCTTGATCCAGAAACTTCGCTGTTTATTCTGCTTGTTTTTTAAAATGTTTTCACACCCAGCAGAGACAGTCATGTTTGAGGTTTTCCTTTGTTCGATTCCAAGTCTCGTTTTTGGGCGTAACTTGTCACCAATTTCTGAATGAGACACAACTTGTGACTAATGCAGTGTAACTGCACAATACTTCTGCACAGCAAAATGTTTTATGAATTTTAAAGACAGCTGTAGGTTTGCATTGGTATGTGTTGGTTTTCCTTCTCAGATCAACCATTTGATCTCTGGCAACTTGACAAAAGAGCTAAGAACTGCAATAAATGCTCCTCAGGGTGCAGTTGGTAGAATACACAGTAGCACACAATACTTACTACAGTACAATGAGAACTTAAGACAAAATTGTAGCTTTTTGGGTGTCGGTTTTTGTTTGGTGGGGCTTTTTTTTGTTTTGTTTGGTTTTTTTTAACAGGCAAAGACCTTATACTTCAATTCCCTAGAGATTTTAAACGCATTTATTCTCTGCTTTATGGTGTCTGCATTCTAGTAAATCATGTATTTGTATCTCCTGTGAGAAAAGCTGACTTCACCTTTTTCCAAAGAATGCCAGAAGGTAATATTTTGGTGGGTTTTTTTCCAGAGTGTGTGGAAAGCTGGGTTTATGATACCCTTTCTGTCTCTGAATCTTCCTGTTGCTAGGTTAAAACTTACTTTCTAGTTCAGAAGACTGGATAGCAGATCCCAGGAAAGAGTAATTTTCTTTGCAGTTGGTTGTTACTATTACAGTTGCACTGTAATTCTGAAGATAAAGCAGTAATTCTGTTTTGTGTACACAGTTTGCTATTACATCCTGTCAATTTACTACAAGGTTGCAGTTGAACTCTTAGGACTTCAACTTATTGGTCACTACTTCTATCCCTACATTGGATGGATTCTGTTGAGGAGCTTTTAGGATGGGTGAAGAGTAGAATTCCTTGGGAAGCAATGGAGGGGGGGAAATTACTGTTCCTTCCGAAGTGTTTCTACTTTAATCCAGTGCTTGCCTCAGGTAATAGGTTTCTATTTGTCTCTGCTTCCGCTGTTTTTGTTCTCATTCAGTGTATTTTAGTAAGGTTATTTACATTTTATTTATAAAAATCGCAGAAAATTGTGTAGCAGAAATTGATTTTGCATTGTACAGTGATTAACTAGCAGCTATCAAGACACGGTTTTGTGATATCGCTGGTGAGTGTTGATTTAAGTGGAGATCTGTATTTGTATAAGAAGACACGGTCTGAATGTTGTAGGTTCCAGGCTGTAACACTAGGTACCAAGCAGAGATAAGGTATCATCCATCAGATGTGACTGGGGACACTTCCTGTCTTACAAATGGAGGTGGCCCGAGGCAGAATTTAACAATGCTGAAAGCTTTTCTCTAAAGCTTATGGAGTATTCGAACAAAGCTGCTCTGGGATTGATTTGCAAGCTCAGAGTCACTAGCTGATACTGCATAATTGCTGGTTTTCACGGTCTTTATTTCTGGGGTGTATGGATGTTTCTTAGACAGTAACTTTTAGGGATGGTTACAATCAAGTTTCTTTAGTAAGACAGATTTTGTTTTAATATAAACAACACTTAGGAACCCAGATTCAATTCAATGTATATATATTTAGCAAAACATAAACAAACCCCCTTGTTCTCTGTCCCGTAGCTGTTCACTGCTGTTCCTCCAGGTTTGTTCTAGTCTTAAACAAAGACTTAGAAAATACAGCTTTTGTCTCCATAGAAACACTCAGCATTGAGCTAGAACAAGTAGAGGTTTTCCAGAATAAAGACACAATCTCTCTGGCACACTTGTCTACTAAGGCCAGCAAGAGTAATTTGTTTCCTGATGAACGGGAGTTTACTGTGGACTCATATGCTCACACATACATAGGTGTTTACAGCTCGCCTAGTTAATTTCTGTGATTTAGGCTTTGAAAAATTGGAAATAAACTTTCAAACTTGTTCGGACTTCTCACAGATATTCTAGAACACCTTCTGGCTAAAAGAAGATGCTTTCTGATCTTTTTCATGAAAGTGGTATGGGAGGAAATCCCCATCAGTGTAATGAATCAACATTAATCTGGTATCTCTTTGGTCAAGATTTCTAGAGTAGATATTAATCTGTTTGGCCCCTGTATCTTCACACCTTGACTTTATGCATATATATATATTTAGGTATATGATCTATGTGGGTCCACAAGTACAGTTTTTTTGCCTGTACAGAAAGGAATAAGTACTTAAATAGAAGCATGTTTGATGGGCCAGCCTTGCTTTGAAGTCATGTGATGCAGAATAAAATTGCTTTTTGAGACAAGTTAAGAACTGTGGAAAAAAATGCCTGCCTGACAGTTCTTACTTTAAATTTTTGATGCCTCGTGATACCAGTTTTGACAAATGTCAACTGATATCTCTGCGACAGGTTTTTGAAAAGCAAGAGACTGAGAGTCTGTAAAGAGAACCTAGCAGGGGTATTTGGCCTATAGATACCTTTCAATTCCTTCTCTCATTTAAGCAAAGAAACAAAACAACTATATTACTCCCCCTTACAACCAAACATTGTAAAATCAACTGATCTGTTGAATATATTACCCTCAAATTAAATGATCAGGCTGATGTAGCTGGGTTGTGTGTGTTACTGCTGCAGTAAATGTTTGTGGCTTTGTTTGAAATACTTGAGAATAGGACCACTGTAGGTGGGTGCTTCCTTCGCTGTTATACTGGCCTTTCACATGAGATCTCTGGAAAGCTGCCTTTTCCTAGTTACAGCCAGTAATCCAGAGTCGTCAAGCCTTGTTAAACAGCACAAATGTTGAAAGGATATTGATGCTCTGTCATCTGTACTTACAGATAACTTGTGATAACTGAGCGAAAGTGAAGGCATAACATGCTTAGCAAGAGCCAGTTTGCGAGCTTTTGTTGTTGGACATTTTACTCCAAAAATATTAGGCTTTCTGCCTTGAACTTACGTGAGTTTTGTGTATTATTTCACTGCTGGGTGAGTATCTAAACGGCTCCATGAGTGAGTGACAGTCTCACTCACAAGTATTTGCAAAACTATGTTCAGTCTATGGGGAAACAGTCAAAAGTTTCCTATTATTTGGTCCCCCAGCAAGATCCTCCTCCTCTTCCTCCTATATTTGTCACTGTTTTGATACACTCCTTCAGAGTCAGACTTTGCAAAAATAAGATGGGTATCTGAGCTACGGGTACAGATGCTGGGCTGTCTTTTGGTTGTTAGCTTGCTTGATTCTTATTTGCTGCCCTTTCTTGGCTGATTAATATCCCCCATTTCACTCGGTGATCAACTGTCTTCTGTAGTGAGACAGACCAGGAATTTCAGGGGAAATGGTGCAAAGTGAAGTGAACTGATCTGTCCTAGAAATGGTGCGTGGCAGTTGCCGCAGGCTAGAAAAGGAGATTTCAGAAATATTAAGTGATCCGAAAAGCTAAAACCAAAGGAACTGGCTGACCACAGAGTAAACTCAAAACTGTGAGACGTAAGTCTGGATGACATGATCTTCTGAGTGGGTTACAGGATTTTCAGTCTGTGCATTTTTACTTCTTTATTTTGTTTTTTCTTTCTGTATTAGTTCTTTAAGGCCTTTTTTTTTTTTTGGTCTGTTGTACATGTGGATGATATTGCATCTGTGAGGCTCAAGTAGTATTCTCTGTTGTCACATGCAGAGAGATCTATGGCTTCAGCAGCAGATTGCTTCACCTAGCTGTCCCTGTCCTATAAAGTGTGTTCTACTTCTTTTGCCAGAACTGAAGAACTGTTAATTATCCTGCAGTGCTTCTGGGCTATCGAAATGGTGATGGTAGGTGTGTAATTTGTCTTTTTGCATTGGTTTAGAAAATTCTAGGTGGTGTGACATGAAAGCTTTGGAGATAGAGCAGTAAAAACTCAAAAGACAATCACTACTCTAACGTGGTTTAGCCAGGATAGAGAATGTTTTTCCTCAGCTTTCGATGTGGTCTTTGTGATCCCAGTTTCTCCTTTTACTTTAGGACTCCTCCCCCTATCTACCTGCAGCAGCAATTCCACTGTACTTTTATTGCTGTTGGTTTTATATAGGCTTGTTTTCATTCAGATACTTATTTTCTGGGGGGAAACCTCACAAATCTTAATCCATATTGGCTCGTGTATTGGGGAGCCATCACACCGTGGTGGTGCTTTGTCACTACAAGCTGCCTAGAATGATTTATGTCATCAGGGACCCTTTTTGGATAATTGCTGGGAACAAGTTTTTTCAGACAAACGTCACAACTGATAATAACATACATGTGCCTATTGCACACCTCAGTAGGACTCTTTGAACTTAGTTGCAGCCAGGGAGGCTAAGTAATGAGTGGTTTCTGTCGAAGACCTGTTTACATAACAGACACATCTTTTGAACAGGCATCCTCCAAAACAGATCTTAAAAAAAAAAAAAAAAATTTCCCAGTACCTGTATTTCTTACCACATTTTTGGATAGCAACAAATGACTGTGATTGCTTCAGCTGCTTCTGGTGTTTTGGAATCTAGTTCAACTAGTTGTCAGTTAGTGCAAGCGCAGGAGGTTCTTGGAAAGAGAAAAGTAATTTGAGTTTTCAGAAGGCTAGACGTAGTGTTACGGAGTGAAACAGCTTCACCAAGATAAAAGCATATTCTGCCTGTTCAGTGACAGAAATCAAAGGTTTACTTCCTCTCGCCTAACACATCTTTCTGGAATTCCCAGAGTAGCTGGGATCCAATAAAATCCAAGCTGACTCAGCTGTGATGAGGAATGTCAGTCAGAAGCTTGAGAAAATAAAGGAACAAATTCTCCTCTGTAGAGGGAGAGTTCATTTACCTGGCAAGTTTTGAAATTCCTTTACACAGTACTGTTTTTTTGTCATGCAGTTAAAGAAATAGGTTTATTTTTGTGAGTCCAGAGTGTGAGATCAGTGAGGAAGAAGAAGCAGATTCAGAAATTGCACCTAATTCTGGACTCCTTATATTATTTCTGAGCCTTACAGCACAAAGACTACAATAGTCACAATTTTATTCTTAGCATTAAGGAACGTATCGGCTGTGAAATGATAACTTGCACGTGCCTCAAAGAGGACAGTGATTCTGCAGTTAGATTGATTATCAGGTACATACAGTCATGTTACAATGAAAGGATTTCGTAGGCAAAACCAGAGTCAAAAGAGTCTCAATTGAACATGCCAGTCCAACAGAGGCCGAGTTACTTTAAAGTTCTTGTTTATCTGTGTCATGAATGCTTTTTCATTCACCACAGGTAAGTAGTCATTGTTAGACAAGCTATAAGCCTACTTACGTAGACTAAGAGAATAACTGCTTTTTTATTTCTTCACTCCATGTTTTGCCTCTGACATACTGTATGCTGTGTGCTGTTTCCTGTATTAAATCTGCATATGCCTACATCTGCATAGAAGCCCATGGTAAGATTCCTTGCTTGTTACATATAGTAACTTCTGCGCATTCCCAGGCTTCTAAGTTTTTGGTTCTGTGACCTCATTAATGGCTATGAAGAAGTAGAAATTCTAACACTGAAGTAGCTAAGACGGTAAAAGTAGGTGCAGCCCTGTAGTGGGAAGGAGGTGAATACTTAGAATGAATTTAATGGTACGATAACAGAAAGTGAGTTTGGGCTTGCTAGCTGAGGGGAAAGAGGGAGACTAGGTAATCTAGGATGTGAAATTCCTGACGTGCTTGACCCCCTAGAAGGACAGTTGGCTATATTTAAGCTTTTTCCACTGCCCATTGTTCAGGGAGTGTTAAGAAGTGGGTGGGGGAGGAATTGGATAGAAACGCTTAAATGACTGAATACCAGACAATTGTCGCTCCTGAGAATTGCGTAGCAAAGGATCAGAAAGTATCAATATGCCACACAGATGCTTTGGAAGAAACTAGAACAATTGTCAGAAGATAGGGCAAGGAGATTGTCTGTGGAGCAGGATAAATTACTAAAACAAGAAGATGCTTATTCCTCTGGAGTGAAACATTCTTCAGTGAACTTGTATTTGAGCAATGACCAAATGTTCTTCTTTATGAAAGCAAAGCCCCTTCCCATGCTGGAAATAGGTAGTAATTAAAATAATACTGATAGTTTGGAAGAGACCAGATTACTAAAAATGTGTTTGCTTTTCTCTAGGAGAAACTTGGGGGACGAGGGTGAAAGAGGGGATGAAGTAAACTAGTAGGGGGTTTCTTGCAAAAGCAAATACATTTAACAAAATAATGAGACTCTGGGAAATATTACTTTCTTTACCCAAAAAAACCTCAAATCAAAAACTAGGGAAAATAAACAGTTTATAGAAGCAGATACTTACCAATAGATGGTTAGACTTCGCTACAAATAGCCAGAAGTCAATTAAATATGAGCTGAAGGATTTGAAAAAGTGAGAAAAGCTTCACTGACATTTGATTAACTGTTTTGCAGGTAGAGAAAAGGCAGCCTTATAGGTGAAAATAAAAATAGAGTAATAATAGTTACAGCAGAGTAATATCATATAGCATGATTCAGACTGAGAGGCGCAATAGGGATTGTGTTTTCAGAGGAAGGGGCTGTTGCTGGAAAGCAGCATCTGCAGGTGAGGGGTGTTGGCTTGGAAGTGATGGTAGGAGGCGAGCGTGGGGCTGGGGCAGGAGCAGCTGGAGATGGTGACAGCTGAACAGGTCCTAGAGCAGGAACAGAGGAAGTTGGGCACAGAACTATTGGCATAAATACTTGCTTTGAACTGTGAATCAGCTCCTAGTAGAGGAAGAAAAAGTGAATTGAGGTGTTAGGTGAAAAGGTGACGCTTTTTCTAACAGCTGAAACCACATCAAGTAAGCAAAATATCAGCGACCTGTAAATCTCAAAAAGTGAGTTAAGGTTTCCAAACCTAATATCAACAATCAAAAAAGACTTGTGAGATCTTCTCTTGGCAGCTAACAGCCAGAGATTATATAATCTGCAGTTGAGAAGTTTCAAATTCTGTTCATCTGCTCATAAAAAAAAAAATAAATTTTGGATTCAAGAAATGTAAGAAAACTGTAAAATTCTTAAGAGTGCTTATAAAGCAAGCTGGTGTATTTTTATATACTGCAGATCTGCAGTGCTGTAAGCCATACTTCTTGAAAGCACTTTGTCGATACCCTGATTTGCTGTTGAAGTACAGTGCAGAAATATGTTAAAATAAAATAAAATAATCAAAGTTCTGCCTAGTTAACATGTATTTTGCATCAGAGTTTGAATAAGTGAAAGACTGGGATTTTCCTGAGCTGTTCAGTGTTTTCTGAGAGAAATGAACACCAGTTAATATATTAAGTATCAATAACTTGTACTACCCAAAAAGACAAATTTTATGAACTTTGTGCAAAATGAATAGGTAAAGGGGGCCAGTGAGAAAGTCCATGTTGATGATGAAAGTCTATGAAGTACGTGCAAATGTGCATCAAGGAACAATATGTAAGAAAACACATAAAGCTTCAACAAGAGCAAAGGGTATTTTGCTCTTGTTTGCTTTTTGAACGGGCTGTAAATACTGGCAACATGAAGAATTAGGTCAAGCATTTTTATTTTTTTACCGTGCTGCTACCCCTATATATGCCATTCCTCTAGGGGATGGGGTTGTTTTTTTTTTTCCTTTGTAGTTATAAACGATAAACTAATTGAATCACATCTACTTACTTGGCTTTGTGAATCTTTACATAAGATCACGAACTGGTAGTAGAGTTAGGTTATCAGTAATTTGCTTTGAGATGATCTTGAGATAATCCTTTGCTATGTAATCAACTTTTCTGAATCTGAGTTAATGTCCAGCTTCTCTTGTACTAGTACATCTCTGTAAATCTGCTTGTATGCAGGCATGTTAAAAAGCTGACATGAGTCACTTCTGCCCTCTTAATCTTCCTCAAAGTAGTTCCAGGGTCATAGACTGGCTGTTGAAGGTATTTATGTGTTAGTGTGTAAGTGAATTAGTGAATTTTGGTGAGATAGTGAACATTGAGAGATTTCTTTAAGATGCCCACTTAAATGAATTGCCCCTTTTTGCAATCTTATGCTAGAAGAACTGATGGTACCTGCATCCTTTATACTTCTCGAAAGTGTATAAATGATGATACTATATGTTACTGATTTACATTCTTAACACTCTTTGAGTTAAACTGTTAGAAACCCTTTGTATAGATGGTCTTTTTCAGCCTTAAGCTAGTCTGTCTTAGTTGAGTCAAATTAACTCTTTAGTTCAGCCGATTTCTAAGTTAAACTGGGGCCTGTCCCTGTGTGGACATCCTACTTATATCCGTGGATAGCTATTCCACACTGAAGTTGCAGTTTTCCTCTTTGCTATCCCCTTATAGGGATAACCCTTAGAAGCAGGGTTTTGTTTTGTTCTCTTGTTCCCTTTAAATTGTCAGCTTTGTCTTTGTTCGTTGCCTTATTTTTGCAGCCTTTTTACTTTAACTGGGGTGGATCAGGACTGTAAGTGTTTATGCAGAGAAGTGGGGCCAGGAAGTTGTTTTGTGTATGAAACAGGGTGGCTGTTTCTTAGATTAAAATTGCTTTTTTATAATTGTGATGCTATGGTTTTGATGAGCAGAAAGAGTCGGGCATCCAGGTATGTCGATACTATAATGACATCTGCATTGCAGCTCTTATGGAGGGACGTCTGTGTTTGCTGGAGATGAAGGCGAGTAATTCTGGTACAGTATTGTGAAGATAACACAGAAAACCCCTAGGATTTGTGGTTACTATAATATATTATACAATAATAAAATTAATACATATCTATGTAATTACAAATTTGCATTTCAGTAGGGGTCAATGGGTACTCTACTTGAAACTGTTCTATTTTTGACATCTATCATGGTAAAGCTCCCTTAATCCTACGAGCAATTAACATGTGTGAATCACTGTGTAACTAAAATAGGTAGCAAAGTAACACCCTCAATTCAAAAGCTGGGCTCCATCATGTCCCTCTGAATGTTGCCTACTCTATTTAAAAAGGAACCATTAGATTTTTTTTTTTCTTTTTCCCTCCATCATAGCCTCAGGTTGGGATTGTTTGTAATCTTACATGATTTATGTAGGAAAATGGAGGTTTGGTGTGGCTGTATTGTGCTAATAGCGCACCTGGCTGTAGAGCTGGCACACAGAAATATCAGACAGTGAGTCAGTGCTGATAGTGAGGTAGAACGTTTTACAGAGGGAAGGTTCTGAGATCATCAGTTTGAGATTCCACAACAATACCCTTGTGCCTTCTGTAAAGATAACTGGCAGCTGTGAAGTGGTTTCTGTTGGATAGGGAAGAGAATATTCTCTAAGGAAGCAGAGGAGGAATGCAAGGACTCTGTGAGCCAGTTCAAGTCCTGATCTAAGCAGCTTTTACAAAGAACAGTCCGAACAGAAGAATGTATTTAGGTATCTAAAGGAGTTAGTGATGGCTAAAACAACTCCTTGGTACTGTTTTTTAAGTCATGTGGAGTGTGCTGGTCCATGGGTGCTGTGGATCAGTTTACTCCAATGAGGAAGATAAGGTTCTTCTCCTCTTCTTCCTCCAATGAGGAAGACACGGGTTCATGCGTGTTTTGCATAGATGTGCACGCTGGTTCTTTTTTCTAGCAGCACCTGTGTCATTGCCTAAAGCTCTTGGGAGCTACTGATGAGTAGGTGGGAGCTTGCTTTTGCTGGTGTATCCTTCCCAAATCCAGATATGGTTTGGAGTAACTGTTCTGCCTGTCTTCCCCTGTGACATTGCACAAGGATTTTTTTCACTGCTTTTACTCAGTGTGCTTGCAGGAGTTACTGGGGAAGGCATGCCGTATTTTATGTGCATATGGATCCCCTCTGTCAGGCCGTTGTGGTAGTCTGATGAGGGTACAGCCTAGATACCCGTTAACAGAGTGGATATCACTTACATATGATGGTGTTACGTGTGAGGAAAGACCGTGTGGAGTCTCTCTCAGCTGTGTGTTCCACAGATTAACTTTGGATGCAGGAGCCCCGTCTGCTTTCCTGAGAGCAAGCCTTGTGTTTCCAGACGGGAGTATTGCAGTGCGCCTGCAGAGGTTTGTGCTTGGAGATTGTTCAGAAGCTGATGCGGAATTAATTTGTCTGTTCCTTAGCAGAAGCACCACATTTTCCAAGTTCCTGTTTGTGTTCTTTAAAACACGACAAGGTGCAGGTTTTTGACTTCTTAAGATCACTTCTCTTGAACCGCGTTCTGGGTCACTCGGTAAGGACAGGTGCTGTGTGCATGTCGCACGCTCTCTCTCTCATGCACACGTGGCCTCTTGTAGCGTGGTTTTCACACTTATTTCCTGGTTTACCAAGGACAGATCTAATTTAGATTTCATCTTACCATTCTCAGGTATCTTGAGGTAATGTGTGGCCTGATTTTAATTGCCTGCTTCAGATTAAGTAATTTAAACTGGAAGGATGGAAGCATTGATTTTGGTTCTCTAGTCTTCTGTTGCTGTTTATATTTTCACAAAGGATTTTTTCCTCACTGGTTGGTATAATCCTTCAAAGTTAATTTGCAGTTAAATATACACCCTTTCTGTGTAATTTGGTGCTTATTCTTGTCAGCCAGAAGAAATCTTTAGCTTTATACAACTATATTTAATTTCACTTCATCCTGTATTTAAAGGTTGATATTGCTATATATGTCTTGCCTTAAGCTCAAATGAAGGTGGTGATAAAATAGTATTTCAGTTTCCCATAAATACGTTAAATGTGAAATTTAATCAAATTCAGTAATTTTGACATTTTCTTTTAAGTAATTGTGGCTAGATATTTAGGACAAAAATACTTTTGGAAATTCCACAGGTATGGGAACTAGGAGGGTACCTAACTCATTTCAGAATCCTTTAGCTTTCAACTACATGGACTCTAAATGACCCACAATACACTTTCTACCTAATGTCTGTAGTTGTGTGTCTATCTCCGGACACTGAAAAACCTGGCTTAATTTTTCCAAGCTTTTAAAATAAACTGGTATTCTCCTCTCCAGCTTCAGAGTTGTTTAAAGACTGAAAAAGGAAAAGAAACTCTCCTGCCTTTTCAGTTCTTAATAAGTTTTTCGATTCTGAGTAATAAAGTTTATACATTGGTCTCTACAGATGCTGCAGAGAACAGAAGTAAAAGTTGCAAAGCCAAAGTTTTTATACTCCATTCAATATATTTTATGAAAAATTATGCTCAACATGGCACTGCAGTTAAAACTGTGAGCTGCAAGTACAATATTTCCTCTCCCAGTGTGTATAAAATTCAAAAAGCAACATACGTTTATTTGAGGGCTCATTGACTCAAAGTTTGTAGTTGCCTAAAATAAACGTAAGCTTTAATACAGGTAATTTAATTTTGTACTTAATATAAGTTCTTTCAGAAAGAAAACTTGTATGTAGCAAACCAGTGTTTTTATACTGTAATGTCCAATTAAATAACACAGCACTTCTAGTCAGTAGAGGAGACTTGGCTGCCTTTTGCAAGTGAAGAAACAATAAAATTTGCCCAGGCTTTTTGGCATTCCTTGTTTCTTTTGCCTATGACAGATGTTGGATTTGTGTGGGTGTGGTGGAATTTTTTTTTTTTATAGCACTGACTGAAGAAAAAGTAGGTTGGGGAGATGACAGTAAGGTCTTTTTTCCCTCTGTCCTTTTAGATCTGAAAATAAGCAGTCTAAACAGCACAGTGTGCGTGTGGTGAGCTTGAGGAGCAAACTAACCCTTGAAGTGGGTTGTTAAATATCCTTCTTAACTGCTTCATAATTTTGCAAATGTGTTCCCTCCCAAAACAAAGGGGCAATTAAGACTGAATTACTTGAGAGCTGCCTTCCTGCCACATGAGAGCATTCTGCTAGAGAAAATGGGTGTGACTGAGGAGATGTGCAGGTTATTGAACCTGTACTTTGAGTCTTGGAGGCTTCCTGGAGCTTGCCTTGTGATGGCACTTTTTGGCCTCTTGTTTGTCTGGAAGAAGGATGGGACTCTAACAGCTTGTTTCCTCTTATTTTCATCTGCTAGACACGGATTTCTGGATTTGGTCTGTATAATGAGAAATTCAGTTGCTTTATTGAATGCAAATTCTTACAGTTTGATAGAGAAAGATCTTGATCCACAGGTAGATACCAAATATGAGACTTCTGAGCTGCTTTGAATAGTTCTGTCATTTGAAGCTGAGTGATTCAGGGATTGATCTAGGTTATTAGTATCTTTCCCTACATTTTACATGTCATCTAAATCAAGAATGACTGAGAGACTGAATATCCATGCTGCATGCTGTTTGATGCAACATTGAGGTTTTGGTCCACTTGAAACTAAAGCGGTTTGTACAAGACTAGCAACAAAGCCATGGATTAACGGATCTTATGCATGTCCTCCTCCAGAGTGCATTGTGGTGACGTGTTGATGGCCAAGATTGGAGAGGAGCTTGAGCCAATGGTACCTGTGTTGCATTTTGCGGATAAGACTTTGCAGGCCTGCAAACGATCTAGCATGCGTCATGTTCTGTAGCTGTGGAGAGAAAGTGTTTATATGAGTGACAGGAAAGTGTTAATAATGTGTGACATCTGGATATGGGGAGAAGTGAAAACTATAGGTTATGCTTTCTTCAATTATTCTTATTCCATTTTACATTTGCTTTAATGTCTGCATTGGACTATTTTTGCTGTCTTTATAGGAGGAAGAAGAGCAAGAGGAAGAAGATGATGATGAAGATGATGATGACACGGATGACCTCGATGAACTGGATACAGACCAGTTGCTGGAGGCTGAGCTGGAGGAGGATGAGAACAATGAGAATGCTGGTGAGGATGGAGAAAATGACTTTTCTCCCTCCGATGACGAGGAGCTTGCCAACCTCCTGGAAGAGGGAGATGAGGGTGAAGATGAAGATTCTGATGCTGATGAGGAAGTCGAGCTGATTCTTGGAGACAGTAAGTGTGTGCCCAGCTTGGTGACCACAGGTGACCTTGTCCTCTCTTTAATGTCCTGACAAATATGCAACATCTAAGTCTTCCCTGAAATGACATAGCTGATTTCCTCCTCGCTGGTATGAAAGGCACAGATCATCATGCTGATTCACCTGTGGCCTCTCAAAGTAATCTGTTGGTAAAAATAGCTCTTGTCTGGGAGGACAACTGTGAGTTCTGGAAAGGAAGGTATCTCCTTTCTTCAAGTGCTCCCAGGTGTGTGTATGTGTGTGTGAGAACTTAAATGCAGGCCAGGAAACTCCATGTGAAGGAAGCTTGTGTGATGGCTTGGCTGTCCTGCCCTTCAAGGGGGACCCTGGTTGAACTGTAACCTCACCTGTCTTCTCTGCCTTATTTGTACCTGTAAAGACAGAGAAACATTTTCTGATCCTTGGTCTTTCTCTTTTGTAATTGCTTAAAGTACAAAACTGACATGGCATTTCTGACTTCGCTTCCTTTTTTGGACTGTTCTGAAGCTAAGCTTTTGGGATAAAATTTAAGTTGTTCTCTGCCTCTGGCATTCCGGAAATACAGAGGTTTGAAAAGTTAACAAAGTGTGTGTGTATAAGAAAGTAAGTTCTGAACTTTTTATGTTGCAATTCAATTTGAAAGAAGGCTTCACAGGAAAGAGAAGGTGAGTTAGGATAGCATCAGGCTTGGGATTTATGCCACCAGATTCTGTTCCCTTTTTTGCAGCACAATTTTTGAGTACGCATGGGCAAGCTACTTAGTTCTTTTTAATTTCCCAGCTGTAAAATGGGGATATCGCAGTTACCATAAGTTAAAAGGTTGGTAAGGGTCAGTAATTACAGCGTGCAAGGTGTTTGAAGTCCTGCAGTGACAGGAGATTAATGTGAGAGCTGAGGTGGGAACTGATGATCTCTGCCAGTGCGCTGGAGGATTAAGCATGCCAGGCCTCTGTTTTGGCACTGATGGGGCTGGCAGACTCATTCGGGTCCCTCTGTTCTGTTAGAATGTAGCTCAGTTGTTTTTAAGGATGTGGCCACATCAGGTTGCCAGAGGTATTCTCTGGGGTCAGTCTGCTGTTCTCCTGAAGGCAGTAAGGTACACAAGGCAGGGCCATACAGGACATCTGCGTAGCTCAAGTTCATTGACAGCATGTTGCAGTTTGACATTTGGGACTGCGGATAACGTCTGCCTATCCCAGTAGCTGGCAGGACCTTCCTGATGTGCCTCCACTCCTGTTTCCTCAGGGCGCGCAGGGCAGAAGCTATTCAGAGAACACCCAGAGTGCTGTAACTTGAATTGTCCAAGGAGCAGAATGGAAGTTCAAGGCGTTTCAGTAACTATTTCTGTAACAAAACTAGGTGCTAGTTGACACTTAATTCTTTCAAGTGTGCTCTGCAGAGCACTACATATTATGAAATGGCCACATCTGTGCACTGTTTACGGATAGAACCACTTGATTAGGACTTTGTTCTGGTGTCGCTGTGGAGCTGCAGGCAGCCTGTCCTGTGGCCGTTGTCCTGTGGCCGTTGGGTTGCTTAGCAGTGTCTTTGGGAACTTGAAGCAGAGAATGCAGCTCTGCCAGGCTGATGCATGTGTGGTCCTTACACAGGGTTTGATGAGTGGAGTTCTGTGGCTTCTTCTCTGTGACTTCAACTTCATCTGGCTTGCTTTTGTTTCGCACCCAGCAAAAGCAGTTAAAATTTCCCCCTCTTCTTTGCCTCTGCTGTGGTTGTAAGGGCACCGACGCTGTCGCAAAGCACACATCACACGGTGCCCGGTGATGGATTTGGAGTGCTTCCTGCTGCAGACCCTCGCTGTACTTGGATGACCCTCCATACCATACAGGGGGTGTGCTTCAAAACAGAGTAATTCAAAGAACAGGCGAAACAGGGAAGTGAGTGCCTTTGGTTCCTTGTGCTTTAGCAGAGGTTTTATTTCCTTTTCAGGAATAATCCATGGAGAACCTTTTAAGTATAAATTTGTCTTCCTCTTTTGTCACCACCTTGGGGAGGGTGGATCTGTTTGTCTTGTCCAAAGCAGTTTATGCATTGTGTAGTCCAAAGCAGTTTATGCATTGTGTAGATCTTTCAAGAACTTGTTCCTGGGCCAGTGGTGTGTCCTTTTGAAATGCCTTTGTAACACAGGATGGAAGAAATATATGGAATTGTCACCAGCAGTGTGGTTGACTCTTGTTTCCTCTTTTCTTCTGTGATTGAAAGTGGCAAGTTCCAGGCAGGTCTATAAGCTTCTGCCAAGCAGTTAACTGCAATCAGGTTTACTTACAGACTTACATGGAGCTCCAAATTGGAAGGTTGTGTGGTGGACTGGAGAATAAAGAGTTGGGAGATCCCTTTTCAAAGCTTTCTTCTGGGGTTTTTTTTTTTGTTTGTTTTTTTAAAAGAAACCAACAACTTTTTCATCTTCTCTTCTTCTCCAGAGTTTCTGGAGTGTTGTCTTGCTTGTGCTTCTTTCCCTCTTACTGCATAAGTGTAGCTGCTGCCACGCTGACTAGTGTTTTGCAAGTCCCCTCGTGTGGCTGTAGCTGTTCTGGGAGCGCTGGTGACCCCTCAGATCACAGTGGAAGGGCAGCTGGCTGATCTTCAGGGAGGAGGGTTGGGGGAAAGGCTTTGTGCCCTCTGCTGCTTGCCTGTGATTTATTTTTTTTTTCCAAGGAAAGCATCTGAGAATGGGTGGACCTTCTAGAAGGCCTCGCTTACCTTGAGAGGCATTTTAGAGATCCAGTGTAACTGAGATGGCTAAGAGGAAGTCTTGGTGTCTTTTTTTTTTTTAACTATTTTTAACACCTAGTTAACTGCAGCATCCAATGAATTCACATAAGAAAAAGAACCAACGTCACCTCTAAGGTAAGGCAGGAGACCTCTTGCTGCCAGAGCTGCTACCACTTCCCTCTTGCACAACTGAGGGAGGAGAAATCTTATGTTTTAAGATAAAAAGCAAGCGTGTGTGTGTGTGTGGCTTCTGACAAATCCCTTCATGTCTTCATTCTGTACCACAACAGAGAGAAAACCAGGAAAAGCACAATTCTCAAATCAGGTCACCTTTAATGAGTACCATGTAGTTAAACTCATTGCAGAAACCTTTGGGTTGCTAGAGGAAGGTTCTAGTTGCGAGCGCAGGGATTGCTTCCCCCTCTCTTGGGAGGTCTCCCATTGTGCTGTGCAGAGGGGTGTGACAGGCCAATAAGAACCTGATACTGAGAAGGTCTGGGTCTACCTTACTGCATAATGAATTACCCCCATGCACATTATGGAGAGGCTGTATTTCATGGCATCAGGTTGGTGGAACTGTAAGGCTTGCTCTCAGATAGTGGCTCTGAGGAATGACTGCCAGATCTGTCCAGCCCCCAGCGTGGAGCGATGCTGCACTTTGATGTGCACAGTCAGCTGTGCAGGCAGCTCACTTGCAGGTGACTTGCTGCTGGTGTCCTCCCCGTCTTGTCACAGGGGTGGAAAAACTGCCAGCTAATGGAAACTGCACTTGCCAAAGCCGCTCTCCTCTTGACCCTCTGTTTTAACCATGGAAATAAAGCTCTGGTGCAGATTTGCTAACGGCTTTTGATTGATTTGAAACGCACTAATAGTGCGAGCTGCCTCCGTCATTGCTGGGGAACTGCTGGTCTTAAGCAGGTGGTGGTCATCTCTGGTAACTGTGAATGCCTTGCCTTGCTTAGCAGCCCCGACAGCTGTGCTCTGCCACAAACCAAACATAACCTACGTGTCTCCTTTTCAGCTGACAGCTCGGATAACTCTGACTTGGAGGACGACATAATCCTGTCTCTGAATGAGTGAGGAGTGACTGCCCGGTGGGGTGTTGGCAGGAGGAGACGCTCCCTTCCCAGCAGAAGACCGGAGACCAAATTGGAAACCGATTCTCAGCACCCCAACCTTTTTTTCTCCTGGGAAAACCTGAGGAACTCCAGCCCATCCGCTGTCTTGGTTTGAGTCCGTTTGAGGCTCGTGGCTGAGTCTGAGGCTGTACAATAAAGAGACCTGGGGTTAGGCCTCTTTTCTCTCTGCCTTTTTTTTTTTATTTTTTATTTTAGGCTGAGATGACTCTCCTCTTCAAGGAAACTTCTGAAGATATTTCACAATATATTTTCTTTGTATAAAGTTCTTTCCTAAAGAACAGAAATAGTTTTATATAAAAAAAAAAAAGAAAAAAAAAAAAAAAAAAAGGCAGGGGTTCTAACA
>VZSF01009849.1:509656-622279 GCA_013398295.1 Chionis minor | reverse complement strand
CCACTCACCCTCGCACTCCCCGTCGCGCAGGGCCCGGCTGCCGGCCGGCAGCAGGAGCAGGGCCAGCGCCGCCCAGAGCCCGTGAGCCGCCCGCATCCCGCCTCACTCGGCAGCCCGCGCGCACTGCGCCCGCCGCACCGGCACCACCGCCCCCGCACCGCCCCGTTGCCGCCGTCGCCATCCCCCCATTGGCCCGCTCCCCGACCGGCTTCCACGCTGCCCCCTCCCATTGGCCGCTCCGCGGCCTCCACGGGAGAGTTGGCGGCCGCTGATTGGGGGAGGCGAGTTTCGCCGCCTCCCTCAGCCGCCATTTTTATTAAGGGAAAAACGTCCTCGTGCGCTGCCTAACGCTTGCCTGTCGCCGCCATCTTCCAAAGGGGCAGATTCTCACACCTGCAGCGGGGCCGCCTGGAGCGGCGCGGCGGGCAGCGCTCCGCCTTCGTGGTCGGTCGGTACGTACCTCGGGGACGGGCTGAGCGGCACCCCGGGGCTGCAGCTGCCCCGGGAGCAGGCGCGGTGTCCCTTCGCCTGCTGGCTGCGGCAGGATGACCCTTTGGGTGCGCTGAGGTGAGACTGAGGGGAAGGCCCTTGGGCCACGCGGGGTTTGGCGCCGGTGGGAGCTTCGGGCCGTCGTGTTTTTCTGGGTTCCCCGTGGACCGAGGGTGCGTGGGGAGAGGCCGGAGGAGGAAGGGTAGGGCAGAGGAGAAGCCGCCTGGGTGGGTGGCCATGGCGGGTGCTGCCTCCTATGAGGGACAGGCTTCTCTTCAGCCTTTGTGTCAGCGCTGTGCAAGCCTTTCACGGGTGGCTTTTGGTGATGACTGTACCCCCTGTGAGTTACAGGGCCTGAATTCTTTGAAGTGGGATGGCTGAAATCTGCGTGGTTATATTACCAACTTGTGAATGGCTTGTTTGTGGCTTTTTTTTTTTTATGGTTGTTTTTGTAGAGCTAAGGAAACAAATTAAGAGTTGTATATTTTTTGATTCCTATCCCAGGTGCTGTGCCTGTCACGTTTTGTTCCCAAAGCCCTCACAGGGTGTGCTGGGAACTGCCTTGAGCAATCCCTGACCCCGCGAGTTTATGGCTTCAATCCTTTTGAAGTTGAAGGCTAGCTGAGGGAGGAGCGCGCCATGTTGATTGTTTCTCACCTTGTGGGGCTACATGTTTAACCGTGCCTGTCCTAGGATATCGTACTAGTAAAAGAAGGCAGAGGCAAAGTCCTCTGGCCCTGTGCTGCAGTGAGGGAGCGTGCTTCTTCGCTTGGGGCGTTCTTTTTGGTACAGGAAGACTTAACGAGGCGGTGTAGTTGTGCCTGGCTCCAGCAAAACCATGGTAGGAGCTGTGGGGGATTTTTCAGTGTCTGAATGTTCTTGCAGGTCATCAGCTGCAGACTATAAGCCTGACGAGGAGCCACAGGCGGGGTGGAGGGGAGGAGCAACCTAGTTCAGCAAAGGTCACGTAGCAGCTGAGTAGTAATTAGGACAACGAGTCTTGCCAGTGTGAGTACATTACATGTGTTTATCAGATGGAAGAGGTGGCTTTTCACCTTTCTAGATCTTGTTATCTCTCAAAATCGGTTTATTAACATTGGTAATGATATTATTGTCCTTATTTTTTATTTAATCAGTCCATAGTGTTTCCTAGAATTACTCAGTATCAATGTACTTTAGGAAGATTATTGACTCTTCTAAATTTATGCTGATTGCCCACTAAAGTCACTTAGTTGTGTGGAGAAATGGTTACTTAAATTGTCCTTATTTCTTAGCAGGATAGCAGGCAAAAGAGCTACAAAATGAATTGGCTTATTAAGTAGTTGAAAGTAGGGCTTAAATTCAGAACTACGAGAATTTAAGAGGCTCACAATAAGGAGGAAGTTTAACTATCAAAGGAGTGCAGTTATGAAACGGATCTTCAGACAAAGTAGGAATTTTATGCATTGTTATAGAACAGACTGTGACAGGGTAGGAGTGATTTTATTTGATTTTGGATTGGGAAATTCGCATCTCTGTGTTTCAACATCTGATCCTCAAATGGCTTTGAGGAAGGGCAAAGATTTGAGTTATTTTTTTTTTCCCCCCTTCTTTTTATCCATAGTTTATTTTTCAGCGTTCCAGCAGCTAGGAAGGATTGCCTTCTTTTTACCTTCTGCTTTTATGAGCCGTGGCTAGTTTTCCAGGGTTCTGCTCATTCCACCACCCTCCAGCCACTGTTGTTCTCTGCGCCATTAGGGATTTGTCGTGGCTGAAACCTGGGTGCTGGACATCTTGTGCTGGTCCTCGTGGTACTGGGACATTCTGACTGTTACCAGTCTAAGTTGGATGGGTGTTGAAAAGGCAAAGGCAAGACTTGCCTTGTCTCACTCTCTTCTCGTTTTCATTGTTTAAAAGAGCCCCTCAGTTGTTAGGGAGGCTTTAGCTCCTGTTTTACTGCCGCAGTTTAATGTTTGAGTTAAAACTATAGCTGTGAGAGGATATTCATCAACTAAATCCCTCTTGGGAATAAAGAGGAATCTGACAAGAACAAGGAAGGAGATGAGATCTTGTATGTGAAAATTGGAGACAGACAAAATGTGGGTGGAGTTTGACATTGTTACTAGGAAGATGCAAAGGGTGTAGGAGCCAGTGATGAGGGTTTCTAGTCCTGTTCTAGATTGTGCAGTTAGACTGATGAAAGTATTAGCTCTCTTCCGGCGGGGTTGCTAGTGCCATGGCCGTTATGGTTGCTATACCCTGCTGTCCATGAGGGATGGGGAGGGTTGTGTTTATTCCCTGTGCTCGTGGAAGTGATTGGCTGTGGGTTTGGTTGTCTTATCAGCTAAGCCAAGTAGTACGGAAGAAGTGAGGTGCTGGGAGATAGGAGTTAACAGTGCCAGTGAACGATCACAGATTTAGAGCTGGAGCGTGTGGCTGAGTGAGGAGTAAACCGCTGGTGGCTTCTGGTCAGTTTTTTACCAGGTTTCGGAGCTAGTTACGATGATAGTGCAGAGTACCATGCTTGCGGATGGGTAGGCTGCTTAGGCTGCTAGGAACTTAGCATTGCATGTGACACTAGTCTCCAGACCATGGGTGGTTTTACAGTAAAGGCTAGGCATTATTCCATTGTATCTGGGCATGTACGAGTGAGAGAAAAGCGAGTAATCTAAAGACTACCTAAACAGAATATCCCTTTTCAATTTTGCATGTGGAAAAGGGTGATGGTTAGACAGAGGGAGCTGTTAGAGAGAAGCAGAAATTTATTCCAGCATTTAAATTGTTTGCTTGTTTTCCTCATTGATAGCCACCAAAGTTGGGATTGAGGTTGTTTCTAACCAGGCAATTTCTATAGCTGAAAATGCTCTACCTGGGGAAGGAGGGGAAAAAAATGAAGAGGAACCATGTAGCTATACATGTTTGGTTTTGTGGCAGGGGCTCCTGCAGTGTATGGTTTTGGTAGGCTACTAGTACAAAGAGAAGATGTGAGCAGGGTGGGGCTGATAGGGGAGTTGGAATATGATAGCTCTTAATCAGTGGTCTGATAAAAAGAGGTCATAGAATCACAATGGTTTGGGTTGGAAGGGACCTTAAAGATCTGGAGAACAAGTCTTATGAGGAGCGGCTGAGAGAGTTGGGATTGTTTAGCCTGGAGAAGAGAAGGTTGAGGGGAGACCTTATCACTCTCTACAGCTACCTGAAAGGTTATAGCGAGGAGGGGATCAATCTCTTCTTCCAAGTAACAAGCGATAGAACAAGAGGAAATGGCCTCAAGTTGTGCCAGGGGAGGTTTAGGTTGGATACTAGGAAAAACTTCTTTACCGAAAGGGTTATCAAGCATTGGAACAGGCTGCCCAGGGAGGTGGTGGAATCACCATCCCTGGAGGTATTTAAAAGACGGGTAGATGTGGTGCTGAGGGCCATGGTTTAGGGGTGGTTTTGGCACAGGTTTATGGTTGGACTCGATGATTTTGAAGGTCTCTTCCAACCCAAGTGATTCTATGATCATCCAGTTCCAACCCTCCGCTGCCCCGGGCAGGGACACCTCCCACTAGACCAGGTTGCTCCAAGCCCCGTCCAACCTGGCCTTGAACCTCCAGGGATGGGGCAGCCACAGCTTCTCTGGGACATCTGGACCAGTGCCTTCAGAGTGAAGAATTTCTTCTTTTAATCTAATCTAAATCTACCTTCTTTCAGTTCAAAACTGCTCCCCCCCCCACCCCCATTACTACACTCCCTGGTAAAGAATCCCTCCCCATCTTTCTTGCAGGCTCCATTTAAGTACTGGAAGGCTGCTATAAGGTCTCTTCAGAGCCTTCTCTTCTCTGGGCTAATCAGCCAGTCACTCCAGCCTAATGGGGCAAGGGCAGACGTTAAGAGTGAGCAGGAGAGTTAACTGGGCTTGGTAGATCTGTGTGGATTAGAGCTGGTGGTAGTGTTGGGAGGTTTCGGTTACATGAATGGCAGGAGCTGTGTGTTCACGTGAGGCCACTGTGTGGGCTGGACCTTTGCTGGCTCTGCAGGCTGGAAATGCAAATCTGTGTTCAACCGTTGGGGTGGACGAAAGGAAAGGAGGTCAGCTGCAGGTGTTAGTCTGAGAGGACAATGAACTGGGTTCTGTTAGGGGGCAGGTGAATCCAGGTTAGTTTGGTGAAAAAAATGTAATGCAGTGAACAAATGCTGAATATAAGCTGAAGCGTAGTAGAACTACTATTCTAAATTTGGTTTTAATTTACATGGGATTGATAGTAAAGCCTGTGAAAAGGGAGACGTGGTATGAGAATTGTCTTATAATAGTAAAGAGACCTATAGACCTTGGCAGTGGGCTATAATGTAGCGTGTGTGTGTAAACAGCCTTCTGAAGGCTCTCTGTGTCCATGGTTTGTTACGAGTCTGCACATAGAGGTGTATTTATGCAGAGATGTAGAGGGCTGAGTCTTTATCTGGTTAGGTTATAGTCCTTTCCAGAGGTTTAGTTTCTCTTCTTATCAGCTTTATAATGAAATTTGTACTGAGTCACACAAATTGTATATTGAAACTGTGCTGAAGCTTTCTTATTTAGATAAGGAGAGATATTTGAATGGAGTATTTAGATTCCAATCTGAGGAGTGTCGTCTTAGCTTAAATAAAGTATTTGACTTGCACTGAAAAAAGGGTTCTGTTGGTTTTAGCAGTAACTGGAAGGTTTTCTTTAACTGTTGTTTAAAGCTGAAGGTTTTACATGTTTTGTTGTACCAAATACACTCAATCTCCTACGCTTGGTTAATAAATGTTTTTTTTAGCTGAATAAAAAGATACCTGCTTAACTAAGATGTGCAAAGTTGGGCTAGGGAACAGTCTCAAAAGGGTGTGATTTATACAGTTTTTCAGGTGTCAGGTAAACACTTTAGCTAAGCCACATTTTGGTATTTTAGATGCACTTTGAAGTACCTTGTTACGGTTTATCTCTTCTTGGTATTTGTATGTGGTACGTACTTGATGAAAAGAGTGGCTTGGCAGTCTATGTACACCGCAGGGCCAGCTTATTATTATATTTTACTGCTAAATGTCTTTTGGGTCAAGCTTCATACATTTTTTTGATGGTTTGGCAAGACAGAATGGGAGAAATGGGTTACTTTTTCCACCTCTTGCACCTTGACCTGGTTTGTTACTGGTAATGGAAGAAAACGCACATCTGAGATTACTTGTATGTAGAAGTCAGTGTAGCTCTTAATTGCCAAATCCTGTTTTTCTACATGTTATTACTGTTCTTTCACACCTGTTCTTTTAAAATCACTGGTATTTAAGTACTTAAAATAGAGAAATTAAGTCACTGCCAAAATGTCTTGCTATTGCAATAAAAAAAGTGAAATAAGCCATCACTCATCAAATAGCAATCTACACAGTGAGGTACATACTGGAGGAAGTAATCACCGATTCAGTTGGTCTTTGAAAGCATTGGCTCAAAATTGTGTATTACAGTTTGTGATTGACAAGCAGGTCTCAGACTGCTGTCACACGTGTCACATAAATCTTACCTGACTGAACTAGCTGGTCAGTATGCCTGATGCTTGCTTTAAGAAGTTGATATTAAATAAAACAGTGTACTTGTCAGCTAAGAGAACAATGTGGAAGCTGTTCCCTCAGCACACATAATAACCATAAGGTCCTTTTGGTTGCCCTCCATTTTCCTCACACACAAAAGAGTGGGAGTGATGGCTGTTTCCACATACCTTATGAGCATTTGGAGCAGCCTGAGGATAACCCTGTCTGGAGGACATCAATGAAGATACAGCTGTACTGTTTTAATATCAGGTATTAATCTTTAATTCCACATCACAGCAGTCGAGTGAATGGGTAAGGGAAAGAAACCCAAAACAAATGGCAGATATTTACATCTAAAATTCACACCACTTATTTGTTGGTTCTGGAAACATGCTATCACAATATATACAATGAAGTACCTTTAGGACACTTGTACAAATTATTTTTTTCCTTTTAAATTTGATTTCCATTATAGATAAGATAGCTGTTTTCATTTTATTTTAAACATGAATACACAAAAGAGAAGTGGTTAGAGGTTTTTGCCGTTTTTTAAATAAGCACAGAATGCCAGAGGTTAAAAACACATTTACAGGGCAGAATACCAGTCAGACATCACAATCTATACATTTTTTGCTCAATTTCCTGTACAAATACACAGCATTCAAATGGGGGTATTTACAAAGAAGCATGATCAGAGGAAATTTTAAATATCACATAATTTGTTTCCCAAAGGCTCTTGCTCTCTCCAGCCTCCCCAGTTTTGGCTGATTCTCCCACAAAAGGGATATGCAATATCCCTTACCTAAAAAAGGGTAAGTAAGCTAAAAAGCAAACGGAGTAAAAGACGGAAAAGTATCTTAGTCTTGCACACAGCAATAAAACCATTGAAACCCAACCATTGAAAAGAAAAAATTTGTAGATTCAGATAAATTGTTCTAATTGCTTTTCTTCTACTACTGTAGTTCCTTTTCAATTTTGTTTCAGATGGGGCCAGCAGGTACATTGACAGTGGAGAGATTTGTCGCAGAATTCCACCAGTTTTCTCAGGAATGCACATGCTATTTTGTTACGCAAAGAAAACCCGATGAAGGCAAGTACATATTAAGTTTGAATTAGAGTTAAGTATAGAATGACAAGGTCCTGTTCAAAACATCTTGTTGCTGTGGTTTATACAAGGAATCTTCAAATCCTGCTGGGCAAGTGCAACAACTGCTGTTGCATCCACCTGCTCCAGGGCTGAGCTTGATGTTGGAGCTGTACTATGCTCTCAGACACCCCACCCTACAGAGAAGTAATAGTTCCAACATTCACAAAATCTTAGTCTTAACAACAGTCTTTCTATCTTCTGCCCCCTTTAAGGCAAGCACTGAAAAAGGAGACAGCATACTTGGTAGATATCAGAACAGTAACAGAAATTTAACTCCCGAGAGGCTTAAATTTGGTAAATTCAGCAATTTATTCTGTCCTTCTCTGTGTGGACCTGCCATAAACTGGGTATTTGTATACATCATCTGATTGATCTTCAAGCCCATATGGATACATAGGAATGTCACACTCCTAAAATGGATTCACTGCTGTTGTACAATGTCTCTAATCAGAGCAGGATGATGTTTTGAGAGACTGGAGCTCCAGTGGGCAGCTTTTCCGGTTGACTGGGACTTAGTCTCATGTTCGTTGCACTCTTGTTTTTGCGAAGTTTTATTTGCAAGACCTGCTGGTTGGTTTTTTTTTTTCTTCAATAAGGAAGCTCAGTAAGTCACTACATTTACTACTTCTAATCTTCCTGCCAAAAAAAAGGGGCAGGGGAGATGGAACTGAGTGCTTGGTTCTCTTAAAAACTTCACTTGAAGAATCTCAGATTGTTGAATAGTGTATGTGAAAATATTTCACTCATTTTTAAGGAATTACTTTGCCTTAACTTTACTGAAAACATACAATTTTCAGTTTTCATACCTGCATTTTATACCATGGATCCATCTTAATTCATTAACATTTAGGACTGTCCTAACATTGGATAACTCCCCTTCCTTCTAGAGATGAAACGTCCACTGTAGGCCAGGTTTTAGTATCACTGTCTTAATTGTGAAGGATATAATGATTACAAGCAGCCTGTGTTAGTAACAAAATAGAGGAAGCAAGAGAGACTTTGTTCCAGCCAAATAGGCCATTTAAGAAACAAATCCATAACTTAGTAGTTTTGGATGGGCTAGAGCTTGAGAAAGAAAATAAACAAATCCTCTTAAAATCCCCTTTATACAACCGCTGAGTCCAGACAGACCATCTTTAGGAGAGTTCAGAAGCAATGTACTCTGCCCAGTCACTGTATTTAGAGGTAGTGCTAAAGGTGACCTGTAAAAGATTTGCAATATCCTTTTTTGCTTCTTTATGCTGTTTAGAGTATGAGAAACTGAGTGGTTAGGGCAAGAACTGAATATGAAAGTTGAGTCCTGTTTCTGACACTAATTTATACGGTGGAAATAAGTCTCTTATTTGAATGTGCTTTGGATTTTTCAGTGGTAAGAGTGGTCTGTTAACATCCTCTGGGGTGTGCTTTGCAGTCTGCAGGTGAAAAGGGTTATAAGGAAGGCTACAATGTGTGCGGGCATGGTAGAGAGAAGGAACGTTGCTTACCTAAAAACATTAAATAGCCTCTTGATTGAAAGTTTCTTGATATTGAAAATAGGAATAAAACATTTCTTACTGTTCTTTTCAAAGAACAAATTGTGGCTGTATTACCCACACAATTTTCTCCTGGTTTGTGTCGTACTGAACTAAGCAAATACTGATTAAAAGGCTTGTTTTGTGTTCATAGACTTGTACTGCCTTCACCCCTGCATAGTTCTGTTTCTTGGATTTGGTGTGTTTGGTTTTTTTCTTTAAACATTCTTCAGCTGTTTCCAGAGTTGGTCAATTAAAAAAAATAAAAGGGTGGGGGAGGTCTGTATTGCTGCCTTGACGAGAAAAGAAATCAACCTTCCAGAAGAGATAAGAAGCAGTTCTTAAAGCTTCTTTATACATTCTAAAGAAGCAAAAGAGGAAAAAAACATTTCTTCTTTACAGGTTGCCTTTAAGATCCCTGACTCGAGGGTGTACACTATACACTGGGCATTTCTTGAATCTTGGTGTTTTCTGTCTACTGTGAGAGATGGAGATTCTTTCTGCACACCAGCTGCAGTGAGTTTCTAGGAGGGACTGAGGACATCATGTTAACGGGAATGAATCTCAGCTCTTGGGTGATGAAAGGTGGTGAGAATTGTGATGTTCAGCCCTGAGGCAAGGATTGTTGGATGTGATGTGTTGAAGCCACCTTTTCTTTACTGGCTGGGTCATCAACCAGCTGTGGCATGAGAAACTCAATTTGGTTGTTTCTTTTTTTTTTTTATTTTTTAAAACCAGAATAGAAATGCTGGTGTCAACAGCCTGCCCACATTTGGGCATGGGAAAGGCCTACAATTAGGTTGCAGCTCCAATGGCTACTAACCTCCTCTCATCCTGTAGCACAGACGAATAGCGTATGATTCCAATGAGAAAGCAGGTTGGCTTAGCCAGTGAAAGCAAAATTTAAGAAATCAAACAGTACATAAAAAACAAAGGAGGCAGAGTTTGTTGGAAATGATATCTTGGAAATCAGTGCATCAGCACTGGTTGGATTGCCTCAGCACCTATGAACCAATGCAGGGAGATCACTGCACAGATATGTACAATCCTGCTCTCAAAAGAGCCAATTTCTTCTTAGAATTGCCATCCTTCCACTGCCTGCAGCTCATGCACCTTCCAGCCTGACAGTTCATAGAATCCCTGATTTCAGCAATGAGCTTTCACTTCTGTACAGCAAAGAAATATGTCCCTAGTGCAACTGCTTCTACTTGTGTGCGTCTCAGAACTGGGAGGAAAGCAGTTTCAAAATCAGCTTGCCACATTCCCCCCTTTTTCCCCCTCCGCTTAAAGTTGTATTTTTCAGCTTCTGCAAGTCTCTATGGCTTGCATGCCATATGATGTGGTTAAGAAATTGCAGAAGGAATAAACTGTCCACTACACACAGAGTTAAAAAACATAACGGAAAGGTGTAAAAAGAAATTAAAAAGGAAAGCAGCAACCTCCCATGCTGGCCCAGTTGCTTTCGTGGGCTCCAGACATAAACTTGCGGCAGTAGAAAATCGGTTTGCTGTTCTCCGAGTCCTGATCTCTCTCCGTTGTAGTCAGACCTGGAATGATGATGCAAGCTGCTTACCGGGAGTTGTCTCTACTGCTCGCTGATGCCATGCTCCCATGCTACCCTGGCCTGCTCCTCCTTTCCACCACTCACTGGTTGGGACACTTTACGATGCAATGGGCGGTGTTTGTCATCATCTTCAATTATCATCCCCTCCTCGTTCTCCATGTTTGGCAGCCGGGAGTGGTAGGGTTTGGGGGGTAGAGCAGGAGGGTCCATGGTGTCCTGAGGAATGACTCCAGATGGAGCAGAGTGGCTTCGGCATGGCTGGGATTTGAGCGACTCTAGGACATCAGGCTCAGAGAGACTGTACCTGACAGGGAGGTAGGGTGTCTCTAGGTCTTCGTCAGTGTTCCAGGCCTGGCTGGGGACAGAATCCATGGTGTCTGTGCGAGGAGGTGGTTCAGAAGAATGTCCAAAATTGCTCTCGCTCAAGGAAGAGACACCGCTGCTGGCACTGCCAGATAAAGTGGAGTTACTTCCATCTAGACCAGACTGCGGACTGGTGGGTGATGCAGGGATAGGATGAAGAGGGGACTGTTTGGAGAAAAACAAAACCAGGTTAACATTGACAAAGGAGATAACACTGCGTCACAACGGTCCATTTATGTTCAAAATGTCAGTGATTATTGGTTTATAGGTGCACTCCTTTGACTTGTATGGAAGTACCTCTTGTGGGCAGACAAGTGCACTTAACACCTCCAGAGCTGTTAAAGAAACAGTAGGTGAGGTGATAATCAGGGTGCCTGAAATCACAGCGTATAATGCAAACAAGGAAAGTGGAAAGGCCTACAACATGTGTAAGTTATTTCTATAGAATTCAACTCTGGAATATGTTATGAGCTTTCAGTAGGTTTTCTCACGTGTAAGTTACTAGCATGTTAAAAATAGTGTTTCTGTATTCAAAAGCTGCTTGGTGAGAGTGGAGGAGTGGGGTTCCTGCATGAGCCTATTATTTTCTTTCTACATCCCTCTCTGCTCTCCCGCCACTTCCTTTTTACCTTGCGCAACGTTCGTGCAGGCAGTGCTGGAGGAGCATCACTGAGCTGGTGATGGAAGGCATCGAAGTGCAGTGAGTAGTGTCCTGGAATGAGACAAGGATCAGAAACGCAGGCTTGTTTTGCCTCGCTGCAGCAAAAGCCCTGGGGTTTTAGACTCCGTAATGCCAGGAACAGTTCCAAATGCTGGTAACTCCACTCCAACCTAGGGCTTCCTTTCTGATAGATACCATGGAGCGCATCTGTCGCATCACAAAATGCTAATGAGAAGTTAAGTGCAGTGATAGATTTCCACCCACCCCTGTTATCAAGGATCTCATGGCAAGGCAACAGGCTCATAAACATTTGAAATTTCATTTAATAGCTTTGTAACCTTAAATTACTGCTGAAGATGGTCGCTGGCAAGCAGCCAGGCCATGCTTCAACACTCACACACCTAATTCTAGTCCCAAAATAAATGCAAGTCCATGTTATTGGAAGGACTGCAAAAAATTTGAAGATTTTGGAGGAAAAAAAAAGTAAAATTGAAAACTTTGTCCAGTGCTAACCTAGCAGACCAGGAAAGACTTGGGGTCTTTGCTTCTGATTGCTTTTGTTGGGGTCAGCTCTCAGGTGGTCTGGGTTTATCTGTGCATGACTGCAGGCATTATGCAGCAGGCCTACTGGGCGTTTCCTTACCATGGGGCAGGCTTCGGGGAGGCACTGGTGGGGCCAAGATGCTCCCAATGTGGGCAGACAGGAATGGCAGGGCCTCTCTGGTTCCGCTGTCTAGGCTCCAGCTACTGGGTGCTGCTGGCACAGCTGAAGGATTGAAACACATTTAACTTGGATAACAGAACAGGGTGTTTGTGGGGCCAGAAGGACTGGCTTTCCGGTGTGCTCTTTAGCAGTAAAGAGACAGATTCTAAGGACTTAGTGAATGGTAGGATTGAAGGCAAACAAAGACATTGTCTACTCTACAGTGTGTTAAGTTTCTAGGTTGCTTTGTTAAAGAAGCGAGAGTTAGGTGATCAAAGTGTTAGTCTGCCCTTCTCCGCTCCATGACCCCTGTGGCTCATTTGTAGCACGTTTGAAGAGCGATACAACTCTGCTAAGGTGCCTTTTCTTTTTTTTTTGCAAACCAGTGGGTAAGTAAAAATGAAGTCTCACTGATGGAATGGCAGCTAGAGCTCGGTTGTGAACTGTTGTGCTTGGTGGTCAGTGATGACAGAGCAGAAGGGACCGTGTGGCAGAACCCTTGTGAAACAGAGGAAGGCCTGTTGCTGCACTACCCTGGCTAAGTGAAGACCGAATAAAGGCTATAAGGGAAATTATACCTCAGTCTTACAAAAGAAGTCATGACTTTGAAGCCCCAATTTACTAAGCTACAGAGTTGATAAGTTTTGATGCAGCAGTTTGGACTCGTGTATTATAAAGTCATCTGAAGAGATGAAGTCTTTGCTGATCAGGAAGGACAGAGTATGATCTTCGTGACTTCAGTTTTTCATAGAAATAAAAGCTGCTTCTTTCTAACAAGAGTATTTTTCAAGATCTTGAGAAGTCTGGCAACCTTAAACATTACTAAAAAGCACCTTTTCTTCCAAACAGACTGCAAGACCTGATTCATTCTCAGAAGACAGACGTGCAGTAAGTGTGTGTTTATTTAAAAACAAATCAGCAATTTCTTCAGATTAACAAAGAAAAGAAAAAAGGAAAACAAAGTAATTCAGTGAGCCTACCAAAGAAAACAGACAAAAATAACTTTTTCCACCTTCAGTTTGGAAAAATGGAAGCCTGGAGAAATAAACATGGAGTGTGACATCTGAAGATTTCTCCTTAATTAAAATGCCTGCAGCCATTTTTGGTGTATTTCTTTTCTAAAATGGCTTTGAGAGATTTCTTGGGGTTTTTTTTTTTCCTCCTTACTTAGTTCATGAGTTAGCATGAACACAGGCTCCCCAAGATCTCAAATTCCTTAAAGTAAAAAAGATCACAAAGCAACAGCTTCCTAAGAGCAAAACCCATAAAAATATACATGTTCTTTTTAAAGAGGCACCCTCAAACTGAGAAAGGCATACAAAGAATGTTGACGGACAACAAGTTCAAACCAAGGGATACGTCTCAACAAAGGTAATCACAGAATCACCAGGGTTGGAAGGGACCTCTGGAGATCATTTAGTCCAACCCCCCTGCCAGAGCAGGGTCACCCAGAGCAGGTTGCACAGGATGGTGTCCAGGCAGGTTTGAAATGTCTCCGGAGACTCCACCACCTCTCCGGTCAGACTGCCACCCTCAAAGAAGGTCCTCCTCAAGTTCAGATGGAACCTCCCATGTACAAGTTTGTGCCCGTTACCTTTTGTCCTACCACTGGGCACCACTGAAAAGAATCTGGCCCCATCCTCTTGACACCCTCCCTTTAGATATTTTAAGTGATGATGAGATCCTCTCTCAGGCTTCTCTTCTCTAGCTTAAACAGACCCATGTCTCTCAGCCTTTCCTCACCAGAGAGATGCTCCAGTCCCTTGAGCATCTTTGTAGCCCTCCAGTGGACTCTCTCCAGCAGTTCCTTGCCTTTCTTGAACTGGGGAGCCCAGAACTGGACACAGTACTCCAGAGCAGCCTCACCAGGGCAGAGCAGAGGGGGAGGATGACCTTCAGATGAACAGTATGGCTTCAGATGAATTTTCTGAGCACCGCTGCTCACACTGTACACATACCAGACTGCTCTAATTTGCACTATTGCAGTTGGTGTCAAAAGGCTAAAATAGAGGGACAAGATACCTAACAATACCAGCCACGCTTGTCTCTCCTGCAGTATACCAGCATCAAGTGAAAAACTCCATGAAACCTGATTTGCTTGGCCTGATTGGTGTGTTAGCTGGGTTGTGGGGGTTTTTTTGTTTGTGTGTTGGGTTTTTTTTTTCTTTTTTTAAACACCAGGATGCAGTAGAAGAATGTGAAGAAGAGAACATGGTACCCCGTACGTAATTCATTTACGCTTTCTCAGTGTCCCCTCATTCACAGCCTTTTGAGTATTTAGGAGTGCTGGAAAACATCCTGAGGTCAGATGATTTTTGAGAGTGGCTGCTGCCTGTTAAACCCAGTGTTTTATCCAAAGTGCTTTAGGGAGGAACCTACCCAGGGAACTCTTAGTGCTCTGTCCTAGACCATCTCTCTCTCAAGAACAGTGTTCAGTGGCTGGGTGGCCGAGTTCAATTAGCACAGAAGCTGCATTTGAACCATTCTGCCCTGGGGGACTCCCTCACCCTGCTGTCAATGAGAATTACTGAGCAGAGCTTCTGACATGGCAAGGAAGGGGGTGGGTAAATTTGGGGGGGCATGACTGTTAACAAAAACCAAGGCACATGGCATCCTGACTTAGAAAAAAATGATGAGGGTTCAAGGGCTGCAAAAAACGCCTGTAACTGCATTTATGCTACCAACCTGGCTGAAGAGCTGGGATTTCCATCACACCATCCCCTGAGAACAATTACTGAACATCATCTGTGTCTTTCATGGCTCCTTTGGGTCCCTGGAGGGGATTCTGTCTTTGATCCCCCTCTCTTTGCACTATATACTACAGCACAGTAGTATACAGTATGCACAGTATTGCCCACAAATACAAATTCAAGTATTTTTCCTAGACAGGTAATAAATATTTATTTACCTTCCTCTTCTAGATCTTCCTCCTGTCTGGTATAAAGATCTCACCACCTCTGTGGTATGTTCAGTGCAAGCTAAGATAGAGCTCTTAATCCCTCACCCGTAGTCTTAACTCACTGTTGTCACCAAGTCTTCATTCTGCCATGTATTCAGAACTGTACGTTGGCTTTTGGTTTCATCTGGACTGCTCTATAAGGCTGTCATGTTGCTGACATACTGTATTTTGATTTTTTTTTAGAAATTCTAAACTAAAATTTGGTTTTTTTTTTTTAAAGATATGATTTAGTACTGATACAAAAATACTGATACACGTCTAATGGAATGTATTATATAGGTCAGACTAGAGAGTTGCCATGGTCTTTCCTGGCCTTAAAAATCTTTTAAGGTACCATTTTTCCATGCCATACACACCACTTGCTTGCTTAGGCAGCCTCCTTGTCTCAGATTTTGTCTCACAAATTTTGCCCACTTCTGCTTTTTCAGAATGCTGCCTTTCACATCATTTTTTGAGCCCATCGCTTTGTCCATGGCACCCCTTTTGCAAGCTCCTCCTTTTCCGTTACACCAAACAAACTCCTTCCTTTCAATGTTTTTTTCCTGCAGGGGCTCTGCCTATCTTTTTCAAAGCAGTGTGTTAAAGAAAGCATACATTACTAATGCTAAACTTAAATAGAGAGGGATTACAAGAAATGTTAATATTTTGAACAACAAATGCATATTAAAAAAAAAAAAGCAGTATATCCCATGGTTTAAAAAGACGGTCCAAATCTTCAACTTCTCATTTGCTGTTTTAGAAGTTTTGCTTGATAAAGGCTGCAGGATTTGTTTCAATAACAAAATGCTAAGCTCAGAAGGCTTTCTAAAGTAAAGAGGTTTGTGCAACTCCACTCTTCTGTGAATGATCTGAAATGACTATAGGTTGGCAGATGGCCCAGTTAATTAAATTGTTAATTAAAAAAGTGTGAGAGAATGCACTCTGCCAGGAAATGTGGAAGCCCATTCGTTACTTGCTGTAGCATGACCAGAGTAATAATATTTTCGAAAGCATGCATGCTAACTAGGTAAGAGAGTACCTTTCTCAGCCACAGACAGGTTGGGATCACTGCAAGGTTTGCATGGTCCAATCATTTGCTGGATGAAGGCGCGCTGGAAGTTTGGAGGCT
This sequence comes from Chionis minor, assembly GCA_013398295.1. Taxonomy (NCBI): domain Eukaryota; kingdom Metazoa; phylum Chordata; class Aves; order Charadriiformes; family Chionidae; genus Chionis; species Chionis minor. The sequence goes on along the minus strand of VZSF01009849.1, from coordinate 606,272 downwards.
AAGGGAGAAGAAAAGTTANCCCCCCCCCCCCCCCCCCAGCAAACCTGAGAGAACAGGTGGTGCAGAACCCTGAGGTTTTCTATTGGCCTTTTTTAAGCAAATTTTTTTTTAGCTAAAAAAATCATGGGAACCTTAGGCTATGTCAATGTTAGCTCAAGTACTGCAGTGCAATACTAGCGGGTGTCTAGAGTGTAACAGTGCTGAGGACCCACAATTCATGCTGCTTGTGTTCTCTGGAGGAGTTATTTCAAACTAGCTCTAGCCTGGTCTTGTGCCCAGTATCGGCTTGAATGAATCACGTGCCCTTCTGGAGCTTACCTTTGGCTTTGGTTTCATTTGAAAGAATGGAGTTTGCATGGTGTGAGATAGTTCTTGGGTGTGAAGTGTGGTAAGTGGGCATGACCAGGAGCTTCCCTCCAAAAGTGCATGCCAGGGCCAGATTATAATGCTTAGGCACATCCCGAATTTTTCAGTTTGCCCAGAGAAAGCAGAAGATAAGGGCACAGATTGCTTGGATACCCTGTATTAGTATATTATTTCAGCCTCTCATCATTTTTGGTACCTCTGGAAATCACCACTATTTAGAGTCAACTTTGAGGCTAGACTGCAGGATGGCCGTGGTTCTAGAAAAATGAGTAAATAAAATGGTATGACTGCTTGCTGTGGACCAGGGCTCATAGAATAAAGCTGGGAAGTAAGAAGAATGCATGTCTGCAGTTTTAACAGTCATTGCAATTTGTATCACTTGACTGTCAAAGTGGGTGGGTGGCTCTAGGGGAGGATCAAAATGAAAAGTTCTATTTTGCCTCTGAAAATCATCCCAAGTTGTGCTTTCCAAAAATAAAAAGAGAAGCTTTAAAGTGGTCAAAAATAGTAAACAAAGTCACAGTTTCAGGTGGCTGAACTGACATAAAATAAATTACGTCTGCTACCTGTCCATTTTCCATGATCGCTGCGGGATACATGGCACTGCTAGGTCGGTCCCGATGGGCTGGCAGCAACATCATCATCTCCCGAGAGTGGCGGTACTTATCTGGTAGAGAGGGAGAGCCTGTAAACAAGTGAGAATAATCACGTACACGTGACAAACAACAGCCATGTCTCCGCATGCCCAGAGAGCCACTCCTCCTTTGCAATTTGTTCAGACGGATGATCTTACAGGACTCGAGAAAACACGGTGCGGAGCCCATTAAGCAGCTAACTGTTGGTGGGGTGCATAGCACAAGGATGAAATAAGAACTGGCTCGTTATATACAATTAAGGACATACCATGTAAGGTGTGTAAGATGTATGAGTCCCTAGCTGTATGTTGGGAGGTGCTTCCTCTTGAAACAAACAAACAAAAAAGTGGGCATCTGTGTGCAATCAGCTGCAGCTGGGCTGTACAGCACCTAATGCTCCCTTGCCCCGTAAAGTATTTTAAGAGTTACAGAAATGCCATAAAATTGTGCATTTTAGGACTGAATATAGAAGGAAAGGATAAAAGCTTGAGATACACCATTCAGTTAAAGCAGGAGCTAGAGGAAGCTACTTCGTTCCTCAGGTCTGGCAGAGATAGCCTGAGGTGTTGCCACTTAGTTGGCGATACCTTGGTTAGCTTCCTCTCTATTAAAGCAAAACAAAACCCAATAATAAACAATTTTCTGTAAATGTGGGTGGCACTTTGCTTATAATGCCGCTGGGTAATGTATGATTTACTACGGAGCTTGCTGGTATACTGAGCCATTTTATGACAACAGGCTGTTTAGCAATGCTTAGAGTTCCATAGTAGGAATATGCTTGACTATTAGTTATCTGTGTAGTTGTCATTTAGGACATTGGGGTATTTCATGTAAACAGCTCTCTGGCGTGTGGAATTATTTGGGACTCATGTCCTTCAAGATGAGTGCCACGTAACAGTACGCCTTCTGATACGCAACAGCTGACAACAGATTCGCCAAAAGAATCATTCCCATTAGTGACTTCCTAAAGCCTGATACTACCGATACACGCATCCCTTGGGATGCACAGTATTAGGCAGGAATTGATGTTCTGAAGCTGCTGGAGCGAGCTTTAGTTTGCACTGATTATTTCATTGCGTCACAAACACGCACTTAACAGATGGCAGCACACAGCGCATTACAGAGCCATGCCGGCTTTTGGGGAAGACATGCCCCCTTTTGCAAACTTTCCACGACCACAGACATTACCTGAACAGCACTCCAACGTATAAGCAAAGGCATTGGTGCTGGTTAATGCAGCTTTTACCCCAGCAAAAGCAAACATGCAGTTTTTGGGACTGATATTCAGCACACAGTGGAAGGAACAATGTGTCCAGCAGAATGCAGGATAAGGTCCTACAATTGCAACAATTCCATCAGGGGTGGCAGATCCCAGATCAAGCTACACCCCCACCCCGGCATGAACAGCTGCAGAGTATCTGCATTCTAGTTCCGAACTCATTTTCTCCCCAGACATAAAACAGAAACATAATTAGACAACATCATTTGCTCTTATATACAACATCAGCTTGGAAAGCACAGTGTTAACGCTTTATGCTGAGTCTCTTTTACTCGCACATCACAGATAGTCCTGTTTCTGCATGATAAATGGAAGGATGCTGAACTTTTAGGTGTGCCCAGAACTATGTCCCAGCACAACCTACACTGTAAACTTTTCCCTTTTATTTATCTTGTCATCCTTGTTCTTTTGTATCCAAGATGCAAACCACCTCTATGTGCCATCGCTTTATATGGGATTATAGTTTCCACAGACCTTGCATTGCATGACCGGAAAAATCCCACATGCTAAATATGGTGGCAGAGTCTAGTTTACAAAACAGCTCAGCTGTTTGGTACACTAAATCTGTAAATAACTCTAGCTTATAAGGATTGCAACAGATTATGCCAACTATCCAGTCTGCAAACAAAATTAAGTACCAATACCTCTGAATTGTGGGCTACAAGAGGAGTGGCTATAACTGAACTTTTTATTAATAATCAAGCCTGCTTCTTTGGACAGGTAGAGAGCACAATCACCATGGCTCCTTTCAGGGACTGGCAAAAATCTTAAAAAAAGTCAAAAAAAGCTTTTAAAAGCTTCTAGAGCAGCCAGTAGCCATATAAAATGCTTCAGCATGTATCAGCTTATTCCATTTAGCTTGGTACACTTGATATGTGCAGCACTGTACATACTGTTAATGAGAAAGGAAAACCTATGCTGAAGCTAGAGGTAGTTTTTATTTTTTAATTATGAAAATGTTAATCCACTTGTGACAAGTACTAGTTTTAAGGAATTAAACTGAAAATTTATGTAGTTAAATTCCAAACTCAGTGAATCTTATCTCCTGATTCATCATTTTCATTAATGTTATGTTACAAATTGTAACTTTTTTTGCTTTAAGAAGAAAGTTTTTACTGTAAGATACGGGTTCTTGCAAAGTGTTAAGACACCGGGACTCATTCTGTACACTTTCAAAAGGGGGCTGTGTTGCAGAAGCAGCAGGGGTGCCTTAGGAGGTGAGTCATCAAGTGTCAAGTGGGAATTGCTTTTTGAGTGCATCGGAGGAGTTCCAAACATACTGTAAATGAAATTACTTAAAAAACCCTAACCCACTCCTAGCTCTTTCCAGGCCTTTTTGCATTACAATTTCAGCTTAAAGAACATCAGCTTACATAATGTTTAAACTCCAGTAAGGTTAGAGCAATGCCTCATGAGTCATCTCAAATGAAGCCAAAACAAACTCTGAATTTCTTATTGATCCTTCATACAACAGTGTTGCTTTCTTGATAAGGAAGAACCTACACAGGGGTCAAGCCAGGTGAAAATGAAAAGGTAAAAAATAATAATATCTTTACTTTTAGCAACAGAATTAGAAAATTGTTATTGTATTCTGATTACAGTTCTATTTAAGACTTTTGCCCTAGCTTGTGTATATTATACCTAGCGTAAGGTTTGCTGCTTTAATCTGCTGTTTGGTGATATGATCAAATCGTTAATCGACTGTCTTGATGACTATCCTTTGAACAAAATGTTGGATTAATGATTTTATTATTTTCTTTGGACGAGCCAAATAATTTGCTTGTGTTGCTGTTTTAAACATTAATGAAAGGGACATTTTTTGGAAGTGGAGAATTAGAAATAAGATCTAAATTCCTGCTGGATTCATAATACAAATGGCCATGGCTTCCTTTGGTCACTAATGGAACTAATCTGTATTATAAAGATGCCCATCTCCTCAGAACAGCGCTAGTAGCTGCGCTCCAGAAAGGACTCTGCAGTTAAACAGAGAAGGTGGTGTAAGTATCTGGATAACAGGCTAGATAGTGGTTTTTCACCTGTATATTAATGTTTAAATCAATGAGAGAAGCATTTAAGCATCTGACAAAACCCCAGAAATCGTAGATAACCACACTCAGGTTAAAGCCATGGGTGACAAATCTTAGCATTTGCCAAGAGTTGATAAATTTAGGTGGCCTGTCCAAAATGAATTGTTGGCCTTCATATACTTCCCATCTGAGAAGTGGTTAACTGCAGCATCGTGACTATCGTAGCTTTGTTGGCAGTCTCAGCAGAAAGGCCAAGGATCGGATGGGTCATGGTGACTGAACTATCCTCTCACCTCTAGAGGTGGTCCCTCCAGGACAGAGATGAGGCACATTGGTGGGGGCAGCGTGGGGAAGCTTGCACGGCTGCCGCCCATGCTGTATCTGTTCTGTGGATAAATAGAGGGCTTCAGCCTCCAGTGTTGTCAATCCAGCACCTTTCACCAGCACTAAATTAAAAAGAATATAAATAAATACAAAAAACCCAGGAAAAAAAAAAAAAGGATAGAGGTGCATTGGCAGAGCTGCACATGTAATGTTTGTGAAGTACCTTGCTCCAGCCAGTGACACTAGTCTCTCATTTTCACAAGCATCCAATTCACCCAGTTAAAAAACAAAACGAAAGATCACCGAGGAGAAAACCAAAGCTGTATTACCACAGTGGAACTTAAGTGTGAGGGCTTTTTCTGATTACGAACGACTCCATTCTAGACAGCGGTGTCATACTAACCACAACAGTGACTTGCACACTGTGAAACGGAGAGAGCACCTGGGACTTTACCAGCAGTGAAATCCCATAAACACAGTGGGCAATGTCTGAATGCTGTACTCACCTAACTTAAAAGCGAACAAAACTAGCAGAGAAGATATGCTGTATCACAGACTATCAAAACACATTAATAAGAGTGAAGAATAAAATAAATATATGTATTGACACATTTTTCAATATCATTACTTCTCTTATTGTTTCCTCATTTGCAGTCATTTACACTGTCTAGTTCTCATCTCTGGGAGGTGCTGTTGGCTCATCCACCAGCACCATACCCTTTGTATCATTCACCACTTTGGTTTCTAAGCAACAGCAAAGAATACAGTGACAGGGAAGTTGGTGATGCTGTGAAGTCACCAAGCTCAGAAAGACTGGCACAGCCTGTCGCTGTGAGCACTGGATTCTTAAAGTGGAAAACAGCCTGAAACACTGTGAGCACCAAAACCCCTCAGATCCCCCAAAAGATTCAGCGCTCACATGCCAGCTGAGGCACGTCCAGTTAAGGACATCTTCCTGACATGACAGCCCTGTACTCCATTCCATCTTGCCTCTCCTGTTATGCCAGTTTTGTCTTGTTACTTTACTATTTGAATTGTCATTATTTTCCTTCCAGCCCTTGGTAATTAGTGAAGCTATTGCCTTTATTTGAAGATGTCCACTTCTCACCTTCCTACTCCATCTGATCCTTCCATTAAAACACTTTGATGCATCCGTGTCATAACAACAGCCAGTCAATTAAGATTTTGCTGCAAGATTGAGCAAAAAAAGCCTCAAGCTGGCCTGAGGGAAAGGGCCCTTCTCCACATTCTCTGTCTGTAAGGAGACATACAGTTCCCTTGTATGGGAAAAAGGGGTAAGATTTAAATACCAGCCTCTATCTCTAACTATATCCTGGATACCTTCTTCAGATGCCTGTAAAAAGAGGTGTAGAAATTTGTGAACCTGCAACTGAGAATCCAAAATGAGAGGGGGAAAAAAACCACCTTGAATAGAAGTTACCAAAGTCAGGAGATTGCACAGAGTGGTTTTGCTTCAGCTCTGAGGTTTGGGAATAAAACGATTAGCAATATAAAGACCAGATACTGTAACGGCAAAAGCAATATGAGTACCCCGAGAGTCTCTTTTTACAGACTTTTTTTTTTTTTTTTTTCCTTTCTTCAAGAATTTCCCAGCAGGGAACCCCTTCTTTAATTTCAGTACTTAAAATTTGTATCTTTCAACATTCATCATATACATATGCTTTTGTATACATACATTTCTGCTAAACTGCCTCAAGTTCTTTCTTTGTGCCGTAATTGTTTTAAAGGTGTAAAATGAATTTTTTTTGCCTTTGCCTTCATGATCTCTCTATTTTAAGTGCCACTGTACCAACGACTATTGTTGTTTTCCTCTACATTGCCTGCCACAATTTTATGGTGGAACAATGGAAATCATTGTGAAATTCAGCTGCCCGAAACCAGCACGCATTAGAGATTTGTTCCAGATACTGCTGAAAAAAAAATATTAAATCCATTTCTGGAGAATGACAAACATTTTTTAAGAAGTAATTTTTTAAGAGGTATTTCCAGCTCCAAAAGAGAAACAGTAGTATATTTCAGTGTGGGTGGTCTTTCACCAATAAGTCAACAACACTGTCAGGTTTAGGGGCCGCCTGCAGGTCCGATTAACCCTTCGTTTGGGTCCACCCATTCTTACCTCGAGCACTGGAAGGGGCAGAGTTAATCATCTGGGACGGTGCCGAGTGGGTAGAGCTCAGGCTTGAGGTGGAAGGGCTAGCCTGGGACGAGGATAAAACAGAGACGTTGGTGACTGAGCCTTGGTACCTGGAGTTAGGGTAAACAAGCTGCAGCAGGCAGAGAAATCATCAAGAGAGAACTGAGCGGATCAGCGCATCAGATATTTACCTGTCTCAGATCACCCGGTGCAGCCTCTGTCTAGGAAATGGCTTCAGTGCAGCCCATTTAATCTGCACTCAGGACTGTGGGACTCATCTCACCCTCCCACAAACCCAGAGCAATACCAACTGCCTATGTCGAACAGGTCAGATAAACAACGTGCCGCCTGAAATCTCACTTTCTGAAAGCAACAGTATGATCTTGGACCAGAGTATCAGCTTTCACTATGCAAATACAGATTTCTTCCCCAAGTAAACCTGGAATTACGGTCATCCTTCTTGACCAATTTTAGATTCCAAACTATTCAGTTCTTTGAGAAAAATCTCACAGGCCAGATCCAAGCGTGTGTATGGGTGAAGCGTACTCCTCCTAGCATAACCCTCCAGAGCTCCTGGCTGTGCTGGAGCTGTACCTGCATGTGGTACATATCCTCAGCAGTCTCCCCCACAGAACTGTCTGTTAGGATAACCAGGTTTCCTGTTTCGCTGGATGTATGGGACGACAGAGAGGATGACGAGTGTCGGACTGAACCAAGCAAGTTCAGTGGGCTGGAATAAAAACAGAGACAGAACAGGGGCATCATTACTTTTTGAACCAGTGTTTTAATTTCTGAAGCCTGATTTTTTCCAAGCTACTAAGTACCTGCAGTTACCTACTGCTTTAGGTCACCTCTAGATGTCAAACACTTTTGAAAAATCAAGCTGAATAAGCCTAAACAAATCCATAAACGTGAGTAAATATGAAAGAAGCGACAATCAGGTTACATCTAAGACAGCATAATATGCAGGATGTAGAATTCCAGAAACCAAAGCCAACATCATGTCATGATGCTGGGTGCATATTTGTTTTGTTTATAACAGAACATTCTGAAACCACTCTCATTTTTAATGCTGAAGTACCATGAGTGGGAGCAGCTTAAAAAAACATTCCAAAGGAAGCCAAGCACAAGACACAGGTCAAAGTACAGTTCTTCTTATTGAATGTGCTGGGCCTCAGCATTACAGTTGAAGGCAACTTTGAGCTGACAGTAAATTAATACAGCCTGGCTGCCATGCAGGCTGCACCCTGATCTCACTCATAAAATTCATTTTTAGTTTGTCACACTGAGTCACATACACAAGTACATATTTTGTACACTACAGCATCTCCCTGGTTTGCCCTAAGAACTAAAAAAGGCTTTACAAAGTGAGGAGTTTTGAGGAAAAAAAAAATTATGACCCAGACACCAACTGTCCACTGACAAGCCACGACAGTAGTGTAAGTGCCACTCAATTTTAATTGTAAAAGGAATTTCACCATCCTGGACTCACATACTCAAGACCAAGTTTCCACAGCTTTTCAGGCCGGGCTTTAAAAAGAGCTAAGCTATGTGGACCCACCAAGAGAAATAATCATGGAAGAACAATTATAATTTCATAACTTTAGTGACATACCTGTCACTGTTTGTCACTGTTTTTCATACTGGCATGGATATGTACGTTTTCAAAGAAGCAATTTTGTCTGGATACAAAAACACTGTTTAGCCCTGAAAGTCCCAGTTTTTATCCTCAGTTATTATCTCAGTTTTTATAGATGGGTATTCAGTTTGAACAAGTATCCACATTTTCAGATGTTTCTGTGAAGGCCGAGCCATTTTTTGGTATTCTGATCAAAACACTTCGGCAGCCTTTCTTATATTTGGGTTCTGATTTGATCAGAATTATAAAAAACACTGTTTGCATAATATTTGCTGTTTGCATAACAGAAGCAGGAGAAGTTGGAAGCTCCAAAGTCAGATTGAATCTGGAGATCTGAGTGTCAGATGCCTATTTCTGACTCTACAGTAAGTAAAGTGGTGGAGTAACCCATGGAGGTGTTCCGCATTTGCTGCAAATGGGATTCCTCAATTTTTTTATTCCAATTCTCGATCAAACTTTGATAATTAGCACTGATCGAAGACAAAAGGCACTTCTACCAAAACTCATCCTGCTCCTCCTGTTAACCACTTCTTAGATCCTTGAATCTTAATACAACGGTGTGCAGAGATCCTAGATATTTCAGCAGAAAAAACTCAGGGTACCTGTGTCGATGCACCAGCTTTATGCTCTCTGGGCTCATAGGTCCATGCGAAACCAGGACATTGCTGCGTGGTGTACTAGTGCCGGAACAGGCTGGACTCAGCTTATCCAAACCAGGTAACTCCTGCAAAGGAAACATACTTTAGCTAAGGCAGCCACGGAAATTTTTTCTTCAAGTTTTCTTCTCAAGAAAATCCTGATCTGTTTCCGTGTTCTCTACAGTTATCCTGTGTTTCCACAGGATAAAGAGCTTCAGTGCTTTACAACCCTATTTTCTGTTTATTTCTAATGACGCTTTCTAGCCACTGTTGCAGGAATTTGGGAGGAAAATAGAGGCATACTGTGGCCCAAATTACAGCCACCTACATTTTTCAAAAAAGAAACGTACTTGAAAATACAGCTCTTGTCCTAAGTCTCAAGAAGGGTACTGAACTCAAACTGGCAACTACGACCTGTATGGATCTCATCTGCTTTTAAAGAGAAAGGCCATGTAACATCTGGTGCTGTTATTTATGGCCATCCTTGCATAGTGTTCGCTCCCAAGAATGGAGAAAGCCTTCAAGCTAGAGGCTACCTTAGCATATACACACTCCAGATGGAAAGTAAAGTGCTAACACACGTATTTCAAAACATTCCTTTACGTTCTAGAAAGATTCTAAACCTTTAGTTTGGTTGTGATCGTGTTCAAGATAGTGTCTAGATATTCATAAAGATTCCACTATACCAGGAAGAGGAGAACACACTGCAAATTTCTGAGACCCACCTGGCAAAGATGTCTCGGAATAGTTGTCATGGAATACTAATGTACAGCAGAGCACGCACAGAAGGAAAGGTATCATTACTAGAGGATGATACTTGTACTTCTGGTATGTAACAGGTGGTGTGAACATGCCCTGGAGGCAGTTCGGTTGACTATATAGAAACTATAGACCCATACCGGTGCACGTACTAATCACCAGAGATGGATGCCTAAAGCACCCAACAGGAATTTCTGTTGCTGTCTATATAAAAACACTTCTGGAGGGCCTAATCCATGTCAGACTAGTCCAAATTATGGCAGTTCTTTACAAGAGCCCAACATCTAACACTTTCTGTTAATCTTTCTTCCTCTGTTTTCTGTCGTTTTCTGCTATGTGAGACAGTAACTGAAAATTAAGCTTTACAATTGTTTTGTGATACAAAGAACATACAAATATTAAAAATTCTAGTTTAATTTAAAAGGCTAAGTTAACAGACTTACTAGGACTTCCTTCTTGCACAAAAATAAAGAATTGATAATTTGGCAATCCAGTAGGCTCAATCAGTGCTGTATCAGCCCGGTTCTTTTGTGAACCTTCCTGCAACTGACAGAAGTTTAATCATAATGATTCAAAACGGGAAAAATGACTAATTGGCTTACATGGTACAGACTGGATCGCATCATCTGGAACTGGTCTATGAGTTTCTTATGCAGGGGACGCATTTCTGGGTGTACAAATTTCTCATGGACTGCCAGACCCACTCCTAAGACATGTACCTGTTAATAGAAAACATAACATCACAAAACCAAATAAATTGTGTCTAAGAGACAGAATAGAAGCCTGCCTTGCCGTTCTGTCAACGTGCAAGGAAGCACTGTAAAATATGCCACTGTTCATTTACACAGCTGCTGATAATGAAGCAAGCACAGGAGACCTGGCAAGTTCATATGACTTCAACAAGTACTTTAAGTGTGAGACAAGCACATTTATGTCATGTTGTATTACTTTTGTTACGAGATAACTGCAAAAAATTACCAGATTGATTCTCTCTCCAGAGTGAACAGCATTACGTCCTCACACAGATAATTCATTGTGACAAAGAAAATTCCTTCCACCCAGTGTCAGTGAAGGGGTCAAAGTTGCCAACCGAGATTTCTAAAATGAGTTTCTGATAATTGAGCTGAGCAGTAGCAGCGTGGCATGCGTAGTCACTCTTCCTGTTGCTCATTATTTATTTTTAAAGGTCACTTTTTCAAAGGTCAAACATATAATATTAGTGATTGAGTAAGATTATATAAGCTCTCAGATGAAAGAAAATAGTAATGATAGCAGGCTTAAGATGTATATAATTCCCTACATGATCCAAAGTCAGTACAAACAATAACTAATTAATCTTCAAACATCCTCTTGAGGATTGAAGGGAGATAAGCATTATCTTTATTTTACAGATGGGAAATCTGAAATGCAGTTAAGTGATTTGTTGAAGAAACAGGCCTAGTAGCTCTATTCAGACTTGGACACGTTGTGTAATGGGGTTGTCCTGGTTTGAGGGGTGTATCTTGCCAAACTTTCAGTTAAGAGGGATGCGATTTTCTGATTTCACTCCCATCAAAGCATCCAGCTACCTTTATCTACCAAGATATTTCATGGAGACACTAAGGAGAAATAAAACTGCAGATAATATAAATAGGCTTTAAGTTGTTCTATGTAGCTCTGCCAGTTTAATCTCAAGCCTGACCTGTCCTGTCCTGACTCTGGTTATGTTTGAAATTTACTGGAAGATGTAATTCAAAACGCCAAAAATGAATGTCAGGCTTGAAATGTGGCAAGATGTCTATTGGCTAATAAATGGAGACAAGAAAATTAATGTACTTTTAGCTGAGCTTCACCTCACATCCCATAAGGTGAATAGCTTGTTCATAAACTCCTTGGCCATCTCCCCCCTCTTTTTTGCTTACAGGTACTTTACAACTACTGTACCACAATTCTTTGCTTCTGAATGAATCAGTTGGATCTGATGTGTTCAGACTGACTGCTGATGAATCCAGACACTGTAGCAATGTCCTTTTTGCACCTGAAAAACAGTACCTGTTCCTGCATGAGTTCCTTGAGCTGTGTGATCTTCTCTGCGTCTCCAGGGTGCTTTGTGATATAGTCTTTATCAAAAAAGGCCTGTAAAAAAAAAAAAAAAAAAAAAAAAGCACTCTGCTTACTGGAAGCTATTTCATTGTAACTTGGTGTCAAAGGGTAACAGGAAAAGGTTCAAAAATCTTAGGAAAACTAAATATATTAAGCTAACAGCAGCACCTCAGTTTTATTGCTTTTAGCACTCCGGGATCGAGGTAAACATACGGTTTTAGTAACCTTGATGATTCTGTTGAATCATGAATGTCACCGAGTTTTCCCATGTGACAGTGATGAGCAATACCACTAAGCCTTGTATCACTCAGTTACTTGAATTTTACATAGCTTTCTTTGCGTAACTGCCTAAAGTTAAAGGAATTAAGTGAGTAAAGTAGCAATTAATGTAAAGGATGAAGAACATTCTCTTCATGGCTCTGTTGGGAAGACATGTCCCACACCCCTCAGCCATTGCTCCATTCTTCAGTATTTGACCCTAGACTTACCTTTTGCAATGCAGAGTTTAAGTAACAGCTTACCAAGGATTATGCCAGATAACATACTGCCTATGCAATCACTTTAGGGTTACAGCGAGTCTGAAGTGAGGCTAGCAAACATAATGGTTGAGTACCACAAATTAGCATCTTTTCCTGATTACAGGTCCTGATCAGTCTCAATTATGATGAGTCCCACTGCCTCTATTGCAAAATGAATTTATAATGTAAGCTGTATAAATAAAAAATTTGCTTCACTCTTCTACCTGCCAAACCAAGATTTCCAGGCAAGCCAAGTTTCATTCTTGAGAAACCCCACTGTCAACCGTACCTACTTCCATGTGATATCCCAGCTCCACCTTTGGATCCTCCTGTTGACGTGTATGCATTGCAAGCACTGATGCAGAATAACCAAGTAGGGGTTTTAACCTCGTATTTAGATAATGTGCATGAAAATGTCTTATCTTATTAAGTCATACTCTCTTTGAAACAGAAATGGAAATAAAATTGAAAAAAGATGATACTAAATTCAGACACAGAGTCTGGCTTACCTCCTGGTATCGTGCAATTCCCCCATTAACAGCTGCATCAATCACTCCATTCAGACACATGCTGAGAAGATTAATGTTACCATGCATTTGTTTATGCTGGTACTGGCTTATCAGTGTTCTCAGCTCCTGGTTTTTGTTCTCAACCACTTGAATGGCATTTTCCAAAGGACTGACTTCAACCTCAAAGGCAATAAAATATACATTAATTCCATGGACACTTCACTGAGATTTATTATCTTCCTTGTAATGAAATTATACTCGAGGATCGTTCAGTGATCTCTCTTACTTTTTACTGCTTTGTAGAACATTAGCTACATTAACAAACTTCACTGTTGGGAGTGCTAGATTTCAGGTCACTGAGCTGTGGTAACTTCTTTCTGTAAACTGAAGACATGGCAACAATGCAATTATTTCATCTTTTTGGTGCTGTCTCCATTATACTGCCATGTTCCCTCACATAATTCCCCTGGTTACTTTCAGCAATTATTTAGATTAAGTGGTGGAAAAAGGACATACTTCATCATTGGTAAACTTCATCAATTTAAATTGCAAGATTTCAGCCAAAAAGGTTTTAAGTTGCCTATCCCATGTCCTCAGTAACTCATCGTTCTAAACTGCAATTACAGGAACTATGAACGTTACCAGTTCTCTTCTCTCCACTTCAAACCAACGAGAGATCCCAGGCAAACTGTGAGTCAAGGTCAGAGTGGTGCGTTCAATCCACAAGCTCTGCAAAGAGTAATTGAGGATGTGAGGTACACGGTGAGTCACAGTCACATCATCTCTACTCCTGTACTCTCACTACAGGTGCTAAGAGGGTGAAGTTCTGAAAAGAATATATTTACCTCCTGATTATTAACGTACTATGCAGAATGTAATGCTGAAAGTTACTTGATGAACAAAATCAGAATTTGCTATGCTCTAAAGCAAAACATTCAACATTTCTATTAAATTTTAAAGGCTGACCACCAGTTCTGTCACAAGAACCAAGAAGACATTGTGGACATGTATCGCAGTAGAGAAAAAAACTCCAGACAAACAAAAAACCCCATCCTTGCTTTAAAATGCATTTCTCCTGGCACTAAAAGAGCTCACCTTTAAACGGGACAATGCTTTAATCACGTCAGGTGTGTAACCATTGGACTCAACAGCTACTTGTTACTTGAGTTACTACAATCAAAGCAAGGTTACTTGCAAGGCTATATCAGCATAAATTAACAAGATGGTATTTGTCTTGAAGAGATTAACACTTAAACACTGCTTATTTGCCACTTCTACCTTAAATTCATTCTCCTTGTCCTTTGGGCCCTTGTGGAAGGGCCTGTCATAGCGGAATTTCCGGATGTTGTTGACTCGGTAGAAGCTCTTTATGCGATCAGGGACACGGTCCATTTGCAGCACATCTATATTGTCTGGGATGGGAGTCACTGCATAGATCTGTAAATCTGTGAATTATGTAGTCAAAGAAAGCCACGGGACATAAACAGGAAAGCTATCTCTACTGTGGAAAGAAATGCAATTGTAAGTTCAGAAAGTCAAGCTCCTCTTTATTTTCCAACACACTTCTTTTTTTGCAAGAAACTAGTCCTAGAACTACTAGGACAGTCTAAAGAGTTATAATACCTTGCAGCCAGGTTAACCAAAGAGGAAGATACTTTGAGGATGCAGACAGTGTGTAGGAAGACATCCAAAATATCTACAGCAGGCAAAATATCCAGTTCCTGTTAGTTGTAATTACAGGTACGTGCCTCACTTGTGCAGGCACTCTGGTGTGGATCTTGGTGTGTTTAGGTACCTAAACATCTAATATTTACCTTTGTTAAATTTCACCTTTGATACTTAAGCTTTCTCTACAAACCAAAGTTGTCCTAATTTCATCAATTTATAGTCCCGTTTAACCTCAGTGTTACAGACAAGATCTCTGCAAGCATAAAGAAACCAACCAAAATACACATATGAACAACCCCTGTCTATTAAAGTATCAGTGTTATATAGCAAAGAGGAGTGAAAAGTACGTGTTATGGAAGACGAGTGGAAACACCAGCCAATTCTGGGACATTTCACTTGCTGACAATGTCCTTGTAGCTAAAGTCCTTGCTGTTGTCACACAAGCCAAACAGCAGTGTTCTCATGACTAAAATCTTCAAAAGTGTCTGCTGACCCATTAAGCGTTACGTGGTTCAGTCCTGAAATGTGTATCGCATTGTATTGGTTCCATCAAATCACAGTACGTGTTACCAAGGAGAACGAGATGCAAAGCCTTAGGTATAAGAGAGTTCAGCAGTTTAAAAGAAAGGGAGACTGCAAAAAAGAGTAATACTGATGTGAAAAATAAAGACAATAGAAAATAACACTTTATAATTCCTATCTGTTCCCAACAAAATATTCTCCAAGAGCAGGTATCAGGAGTACTTTTGATGACACAGAACGTGCATTACTGTAATGCTGTTGGTAAAGGTTAAAACATGGATGTGACCAAGCACGCCTATTTCCCTTACGCATCAAATAAGACCTGCATTACTCCCTGAACAAAAAGTGACAGTTCTCTCTGACAATACATAGTGCAATGAACGAGTTAGTACCTGCTGTAGACAGGTGTATGGTTTTGTCCATATCCAGCTCTACCTAAGACACTTCAGAACTGAGGTATCCAGGTTGATGACCTTTTCAATACCTTCCTCCTCAGTGCTCTACTGCAGTTACCCTAATCGCAGTTTGCACTTTCACTGAAGGATACACTGGGCATCACACTGCAATATGGAGTCATCTGGGTGGTTCGGATGCTGCATTGCAATGGCTTGTGGAAACTCACTCAGCATCCTCTGCTGGAAGGCTTCCAGCCTCTCATAGTCATGGCCCCGACATACGTACTCCTTGTTCTGCAAGAAGAACAAGCATAAATTTAGTCTCCTTAAAAGTAAGTTAAATACTATCAGCTTCTATCTCACTTTAAATTTGACTTCTTCAAAACCAAACAACAATGTCAATATGCTAAGGAGAGAGTAAAATGTGCATTTAACGCAGCTGATATATTTCATTCCTTCCTTTTTCTGTACAATGTATTTCATCAAGAAGTGATGAATAAATAGACCATTCCACTGAACTTTCAACAGAAAGATGCCTCTGATCGATACACACGTAGCATTCAGTCCTATTGTCTTTTCTTATTTGCTTTTCAGACAACTGAAAAGGGACTGTTTTTTAATTGGACTGTACTGAAACATATCAACCAAAACTTAAGGGTAAGTCACCAGCTCGGCTGTTCTACTCTGGGAAAGCTGCTGTCAAATACAATTTACATCAGATGGATAAAGTCCTGAGGATTTCAGAGAACAGAGGGAGATATACGTTTATCAATTTATCAGTTATCCTTAGAGAGAGGTCGTAAAAAACTGTTCACAAAAATCATTGTTTAATTGTTGCTGTATTGTCATAGCCATACGATCCTCCTCTGATCATGTTCAGCAATACATCCTCAGGAACTCCCCTGTCTGTAGTGGAGTAATATGGAAAAGTCTTACCAGGAATTCTCAGTGGCCACTTAGCAAATTCCCCTTCAGCTCTAAAAGCACTTCCCTCTTGACAAACAAAATTTCGTTTCTGCCAGTAATGAAAAGCTTGCGTTTAGATATGCCTCTTGAGGCAGTACATCACTTGTGCAGAGCTCTCGTATGCTTTTTGAGCCATCTCAAACTTGGAACAGCAAGACACAGGATTTCTAAAGTCCTCAGTGTCATAAAGATGGTATTCTGGTATCTTAACTGTATTACCACAAAACACTGTTTTGATTGGTGTTAATGTCTCCTGATGTCTCCTGATCAAAGCAGGCAAATTCTCTAATTCTGGCAGTTTTAACTCTTGTATACATAACAATAACTAGAAGCAGGGGGAGATGTTTCACCTTCATAAAACAACGAAAGAATCCCAGCCAACAAGAAGAGTTCCCCCCATTCTACTTCCTGCATTTAGAAGTTGCATTATATGCGATAATGTTTTGCTAATTACTCTGAAAAAGGGTTCTGGTCGAGCAGTTCCTGATTTTGTAGCAAAATCAAAGAGAAAGCAGCAAAATCTGATCATAAAACATGGCAAAGGAGCAGAGTTATATTTGGCTTCGTATTTCAACTTTACATATTTCTTGTTCCAGCTGTGACATCTGTCACTTTGTATGCATCAGTCACAGCAACCAATGAACTGGGAGAAAAACTGCATGATGAATCTTGACAGTTCAGTCTGTAGTGCCCAAATTTTGCAGCTATTACTAAATTTGGAGTGAGTCCATGTTTGAAGGTGTCTCCTCATGACACTTAACTGCATTCTCTATTTTAGTTTTTGATTGCAGCGATCCAGAAAACTGCAAGCCTATAAATAAAGTTATTGTGATTCTAAAAATAATGCCCTGAAAACACCTCAAAGCTAAATTTAATCGACTCTTCAGAGAGATGCCTACACGAGATCTCAGAACAGAGCTTGTCAGGCCTTACTTGAACTTCTGGTAGGTGGAAGATGTGGACAGTTTTAATTCACTTATGGAGGAACATTAGAAATAGATGCAGAATTCAGAGAAACATGAACAATGAGTTTTCTAGACAAAGGGTCTTCAAAATCAAAGATATAGAAAGAAGTGGTTATTTTCTGTCTCAAGCTATACAGCAATAGAAAAATAAATGGGAAAAGGGCACGGAGTTATTTGATCACTTTAAATCACTCCCATATCCATTTGAGAATTTTAAATCCATGTAAATCTTTTTCTTCTCTAGAATAGCTGCTTCCAATCTCTTTACAGTGTGATCCATGCTGATGTGATTGCTAATGGGCTTAGTCTGTGCTTCGCAATGTGTATGCTGTATGGATCATTAAAGAGAGAAAGGAGGAGGATGACTTTTAATGAGATTGCTACATTAGTAATCTGCTATCAGAAGTACTGCTACCAAATATAATTGCAGAATTAACAAGGATTATAATTATGTATGCTCATGTTCTCTGTTAATGTCTCCAGCCAAGTATCCATATTGTTACACCGTTTTGCAAAGACTAAGTGCTGTGCACTGAAAACTTGTGCAGTTTAAAGACACAGGCCATGCAGGAGCCAAGATAAAACTGTAGGATCTGTAATGTAATAACGATGAGCTAGATTCACTGGTACTACTTCAAATGTAGGGACACTTATGTGCCATAATGATGTTGTTGTCATTCATTTCCTGAAACATCTGTTGTTAAATAGGAAAAAAAAAAAAAGAAATTGTCCGTTTTCTCTGGAGATCTTCCATTAAAGGGTAGCTGCTGCTTCATACTGCAACTCGTGCCATTTCCTCCGATTCCGTTGCATGTGTGCTCTACACACCAATTCAGGCTGCTGCATTATGGCACTGTTCATCTTCACCTTTGAATAATGTGAAGCTACCACTTTATCCACCGGTATTTTCACCTGGATTAATTCCAACTTGCCTTTACTTCCCAGCCTGTGCTTCCATTAAAAGACTGTAATTAAACACCAGTGTTTAAGTACTAGTTAAAAAAAGTGCCAAACACAAACTTAGTAATCAGAGTGAAATTTGAGAGTGTAATTTTCAAAATGTGTGCCCTACGGGAAAAAATGGTAGAGTGTGGCTTTTTGTAACTTCTTACTGTTTAACTCCAGAGCGGTGCCATCTCTTGTCAAACCATTCTTCAATACAGCGCAAAACATGCACCTCCAGTCCTTGAAAGCACGCGTCAAGTTAGCTTGTCCTGTCAAGCTAGGTGGCATCTACCATCAATTTCTAGACAGTTCTTACAGCAGTTGTCCGATTATATTCCTTCCTTGCTCTTAACTAACAACAAGACATCATATGAACAAGTATCCATTTTAAGTTTGATTCCTCATCAGGAAAAGAAGATAATTCCACTTTTTAAATGGATTGTACACCCAGCTGGTCCTGTACACACTAGCAGGCAATAAGCTCAAAGTGAGGATGCGTCTAGAGAAGCTGTTAGGCTTTTTACTGGAGAGAGAGGAAATTTTTGCTTATAGATAGCATAAGAGAGTCCTCAGTCTGGTATTAGAGTCATTCTGTCATGTGAGATTTTTTTAAAGGGTGATAATTTGAGATGATGAAAATTAGTTGAGTAATGACCCAACATTGCTACAATACAGCATTTTGCTTAAAATAGAGGCAATTTGTGCTGCATGTGCAGATTGTCAAAAATACACATAGGCATGAGTCAAATTCCCCATCTCTGTTCCTAGCAACATTCCCAGTGGATCACATCCTTCAGTTTAGCCAGAAAGCTGTTTCTGCTGGTGGAGGCATAGAAAAAATAAGTTAAACGGCAGACATCTATCTCCACAGCAGAACAACAAAACCTTAACTGCTACTCTGAGCCTGGTCACTTTGTCATATTTTATGTAAGTCTGGCTTACCCGTAGGAAAAATGGGAATTTCCGACCATAAAAACCAACTCTGAAAAATTCAGGTTCTAAACGCTGCTGTTCCATGATATTATCGTAATAGGTAGCTTCCATTTTCTGCGGAGGAAAAAGATAGCTGCTATCAGACCCTCAAAGCTGTACTTAAAACATCAGAATCTCAAGACATATTAAAATACAACATTACTCTCTTGCCCCCACATTATTTTTAATGAAAAGGACAAAATTCTTTTAAAGATAAAAATTATTAATTATTCAGTCTACACGGTGGAAGAGACTACGGTATCATCATTCTCACTTTACATTTTTGGAGATGACATATGAAAATTTTTCTGTTGTATTTCATTTTAAATTAAACAGGTCTTGCATGTAATTTTCTTTGCATTGCAGAATTAATGGCAAAACTGAGATTAAAATCTATGTTGCCTGGCTCACAGCGTTCTCTCCTACAGCTCAAAATCTATACCACTGTCTGCAAAATTCTATCAATTCAGTTGGATTTGCCTTAATTGAGTGGAGGGGCATGAGAAAGGATGAAACAAAATTAAACCTTCTACAGCTCTGTGCACCAGTAAGTTTAACATGGAAAAAAAAAGGGGGTTAGAAAAGATAAAAGGACTTTTCTCTAGTTCAAATTATTAGTTTTGAGGCACTGCGCTAGCATTTGTATCAAGAGTGGGATTTCAAGACCCCTCGCCAAACTGTATCTCAGTTAAAAGGCTCACAGGAATTTCAGTATAGCACAAACATAGCTTTTGAGGAGGAGAATCAGTTTGACATTATTGCTTCCACTGCAGGGAACCCTAACAGCAGTTTTGACTTAGAATATTGCATCAAGGTTTTGTTCTAAGTTCCAATACATATTAACTCCTTTTCTAAAATGGAGAAGGTCCCAAAGCCATTGCTGGAGGAATAAAGGAATGTGTTGAATGATGTGAATGGCACAGAGAAAAACTCCTTAGAGGGGGGAGAAGTTCAGGTCAGTTCGAGTCAACACAGATTTAGGGAACTGGAACAGAAAACAGATCACACACTGTTAGCAAAAACCTTATTGTATTGGCTATACTGATCAGCTGAGATGCTCTTCACCTGCCAGTTGATTAAATCCAAATTATGAAGAGGCAGCAAGAATAGCTAATTCACTGGTGTTTTAGGAAAGAAAGTCTCAATGCATGACTTGACTAAGCCTTTAGTAAATTAGTTTGCTCATCATTCACGATCACTTTACCAATACGGTTTCCTGTACGCCAGGATAAATTCTCACACTGCTCTACTTTAGATGGCTACAATAAACAAATGCAGAACCAAGATGGTCACTTGAACTCTCTTTAGGGCCACTTTGAAGAAAACAGGTTCTTCAGGTGTGCAGTTCATGAGACCTAGTTAGAGAGATAGCTTCAGATGAGAATAAATTTGACTTTTAAAGAGAATGGAAACCACTGTGTTTAAGAACACACCCACATAGCATAAATCTTACGTTTGGATATATGCATGCTACCCAGAGGACAAATTTATTTTCACATTCATAAAACTTTTAAATAACAAGCAAACTTTTACTCTTTCTGATTAAAGCACGATGCTGCAAATGTGCTTTGATTTCATCGCGTGTTTGATTTTACTGGAGGACCAGACTCTCGTAAATTGACAAGAATGTTGTAAATGTTTGTCTTCTCCATTCTTTCTCTCTTTTTCGTCTCATGTCAATTGAGGCACAAGCTGTCCCTGATGCTTTTGGAATTAAAATAAAGTATCAGTACAGATTTAAAAAAAATATATATATTTAATGCAAAAATTTATATAAATATGCAATTGCAGTAGCAAGTCCAGCTCCTATGTGTTTGCTGTCTCCATATACTTGTGGGCATTTACTGCTAGTAGACTCAGGACCTACAAAGTCATCAAAATAAATCACTGACAAAGGAGTCACTGTACATGCATGGGACCGTATAGTGAATGTGATTATTTTTTAAATTCAGAACATTCTGACAGGACAGCAGAATTTCTTAGGGAATGACAGGGGAGTCTGGAAGCAGAGGAACTGCTGCTACTTACCCGAATCCAGCTGAGGCTTTGATAATCGTAGAGACTTTCATACTGTATGGCCAGTTCTCTGCACAGCGGGATTCCAAACTCCCAGCTCTGTGAAACCAAAGCAAATCACACTCACAGCAAACAGAATGTTATTGCCAGCTCAGCTGAGAGGAATATGGAAACTCAACTCTGGAAATTCACTTGGTAGGAGATGCCAGGGATTAGATGTGAAAATGCAACGTGATAAAAGTTTCCATTAAATATCAGATTAATTCCTTCACGATGGTAACGAAGGCATACGTTCCATTGAAATTAGACACACATACTGCTTGTTACTGACAGTTCACTCATGAGACTGGAAACTTATTTAGAGAGTGATAACACAACTAACAATTTTTCTTCTTGTAAGACATTCCCACTTCAACTGACCCCCAATATCTCCTTCGCTTTCTGCACTAAAACTCTCCGGAGTACAGTCAGGGATTAGCTCCCCAGCAAAGCACGCCCCTTCCCAGGGCTGCTACCTCCTACTGGAAGCAGGAAACTGTCAAGCAATGGGAACCACTCAAATACAGAGACAAAACATCCTCCGAACTGACCTGCATTATTGCACTGAGTGAATACCCGTGTTCAGAACTGAAAGCAAAACTCATTTCTTCAACTTACAGTCTGTGTACAGTAAATCTTTCTAGCACACCGTACCCATGTCCTCACAGGTAAGGAAGAAAGAGACTGAATCTGGGCACACCCACATGGAGAGAAGGACTCCTGTTACCTCCCTTTTCGAGTGCTTTGTTTTACACCCTTGAACTGAAATCTCCTCTCCCATCATCTTTCACCTGCACAGACTGGAAGCCTTTGGGGGGAATGACTGTTTCTTACCATAGTTATGTAAAGGATCTAGAACACCAAGGTCTCAGTTGAACCTTTACTGGATTAACTTTTATGCATTACTGGGCTAACTTGCCAGTTGTTTTAACTGGGACCCTGTTGTAGTGAAAACAAAATTCATGTGTGAGTTACACTATCACCTGAAGTTTTAAGAACATTAATAGCAATATTGTAAATTACTGGTTACCGTAATTAACAGCAATTATATAAAATATTAGCACTTAATATGGAAATGGTTTTTCTGGTTACATATACCTTCACTTAAAAAAGTGAATCTTTACACTGTTTGATTTAGTGTATTAGGTACTTTACAATGCTTCACTTCATGCACACACATTTGTAGTGTCTGGTCTCTCATCCTTAATACCAGCAAAGCTTTTTGCTCTGAATAGCAAAACCAGTAAATTTATGAACTTTTCTGTTCAGAGAAGGGACAGTTGTAAGAACTAAAAAGGCAAAAATAATGATCCTACATCTCTTTAGCTTCAGTTAATTACAAAAACTGACATAAGAACTTGCTAAATAAAAGACTCTTTCAAAATCAATTTTGATATTCTGATAATAGTTCAGGATGATGGAAAGCCTGAGATTTATTTAGATAAATACAATACATACAATAGGAAATGAACTGAAACACCAGTTACTTGAATACTGAGAATATCACTCAGGTTTTAGTGATCTCAAATTAACAGGATTTTTGCTGTGGGTTGTCAAAGCCCATGACATAAAAATTGATACACTGAATTGGGATCACCAGCATTAACCAGTTAAGTGTTTTTATTTGCAAACACAAACACCATTACTTTTTTTTTTTTTTTAGGTTTCAACATACTTTACAGGGATAATGTTATGTAGATTTTCAGTCCTTAGCTGATCTGTATTTACGTGAAAGACTGGAAAAGTCTCTTCTGAAACAGCTGGTCAGGAATAAATGGCTTTTGTCACACAGAGTGAACAGAGTCTCACTTCCAAATGGGATGCTGTGGCTAAAGCCTACATAATTCTCTAATCTGTCTTCTGGATAGAAGCAGAAAGCTGTCTGTCTTCCCTCAAGGCGATCCTAAAGACCTAACCTTTTCATCTTCCTTTACTGATGTGAATTAAATTTACGACATGTAACCACATCTTTTTTTCTCTTTACACCAGCTCTTTTACATGTACCCTGATACCATTTCTGTCATCCTAACTCAGGCTTTGTCTCTTTCTTTCAGTTAGATTTCCACACAGAGAAATTCTACCGTGCTAGCTGCATGTGCTGTAGATACAAGATGAGATACAGAAGCGAAGAAACACAATATGCAGGTAACTTCTTAGAGAGAAAAGAGAGTTTGCAAGTATTTGAAAGGAGAAGAGAATGAATGGATATCTGAGTCACTGGGATCGTCCGTTCTAAAATGCGTGGTGTTAATGAGTACCATCTTCACAGAGTAGAAATTCAATATGTAGTTCCATGTGCTATGTAAGTGCCACTTCCCTCTAAAGCATCATTCTTCCTCCTCTTCAAATAATTTCCTAATGTCTCCACTGCTAATTTTCCCCATTACTGCTTTCTCTTTTGCTGATGTCTGATCTGTTTGCATGTTCTATATTATGTCCTTCACTTGAAAAGCACATTCATACGATTTATTGCAGCTTTGTCCTACGGCACCAGCAGCTTTCAGCTGAGTGCTGCTGACTGCACACAAGGAGGCACAGATAGGAACAATCAACATTTATGAATGGCAGCCTTTATATATTCACATCCCAATGTGTGGATTTCTTTTGGAAATATGATTCAGATGAGGGTGCACAAGAGAAATCAGTTCAAATGTTGGGTGTGGAGTACATGATCTAAAAATGAACTGCTTTGGAAATACAGATTTTGGTCTCACAGCACTTGGCTGGTGCTAAGGAGAGAACACACACTGGGATGCTGGGATGGGAGCTGGTCAGGATTTTTAACTAATCTAGCAGTGAACTGGACAGAAAAAGTTTGCGTAGTTTTTGAGCTGTTGCTGCCAGAAGCTTGTTCAATTGGGTTCAAACTGTTCTATTCACAGTCTTCAGCTAGAAAACCCTGAGTTTTAACAGACAAAATCATAACTGCAAATTTAAAAAAAAAAAAAATCTTAATTTAAAGTTACACACTTGCACACGCAGCTGACTGAGCCACAAATCAATTCAATGCATAGCAGAAATCAGTAGGAAGGAACACATGACCAGAGTGAAGGCTAAAAGGGCTTTGGAACACCTTGTTCCTTCCCAGCACAGGGCTGGTGCCGACAATATTGAGAATGAAAGTTACTGAATTCTGCACCCCCCCTGCAGCGCTCCAGGCTTGCCACGGGCCACGCCACCACTCCTCACCCTCCACTGGTACGCCCCTTACGTCAAACTCACAAGACAGTCTTGTGGCCATAGTTTTCCTCCATTCCTGTGCTGAGAAAATTTTCCCATTAACAAATGCAGAATTTTTAAACGCTTTTCATGGTGCTTTGACCCCCTTACTTAGTGGAAGATGCCAGGAGGAGCATGAAACTTAACTCCAGAAATGCAACTGAAGGACGCAGAACAACAAATTCCACTCTTCGGGACCCGAGGAGGGACCATCTTAGGGTAGCGTAGAAAGAAACTATCAGACACAAGTTGAGGGAAGCAAGGTTCTTCCATTCCCTGAGCTGCTCCCTGCTGCCCAGCTATACAAGAGTGCTGAAAAGCAGCAGGAAGATTTGGCTTCTCAGCATCTTTCACCTCTGCGGTTTGAGTGACATACACACCGCTTAAGTGGATTATTTAGTCATTCAGCTCCCATTTGTAATAAAGGAAGATTAAAACAGAAAGTCAAATAACTCCAAGAACATCCATTGGGGAAAAATCTCAAGAGGTTAACACTCTATAATCTCTTAGGAGTTTTACAGCAAAATTACATCCGTCAACTTTTTATTCCTTTTTAGCGCATATATGGATTGCCTGTTTTTGTCAAAAATACTAGCCCACTTGTTTTACATAGTCTCTGTATCATCTTTGTCTAGGCAGACAGGACAGTACTGCAATATTTGCGCAAATCAGTAATTTTTTTTTTTCAAGTGCAGTCTGAAAAACTCTGAAAATTTCTGAAGCTAAAAAGAGAACCAGATGCAGTATTATTATGAAAGAACAACTCTTGTTAAAAAAACCCCGACTCTTCTTAATCACTTTCTCATGAATAGGCCATTTCTTCCTACATATGCAACTTTCTATTATCAGAGCTAGGAAAGAAATATCTGGAATGGCAACCCCCTGTGAAACCAAATCACCTTTGTATTTAATGCCACTGTCATTGCCATCACAGGCAAAACCAACCCTGAGGCGCACATACAGATGTTATCTTCCAGTAATATAAGCTGTAGGAATTTTTCTAGAGAAGGGAAAAATTTGAAAATGTTCTGACAGATGATATCACTTTTAAGGGTCACCTCTGAAATGTTCCCAAAACGCCACAACACAAGGGACTAACTCCTATGTCTGCAGTAATTAAAAAAAAAAAATATTGTAGAAAAAACATACAAAATATGTGAAATTGAAATGTACTGATTTTCTTCTTGTGCAATGGATGTAACTACACTTTAACCGAAAGCCACTTTAAAAAACAGTGACACTGAAAAGAATTAAATCTTTTTTAATAAAGGGACTCCTAGAGTGCATTGCCTGCCACGTACTTCTATACATGAGAAACAAAGCAAGTCCTTAAGTGAGTCATAAACCAGCAATTTTTATGGACAACTACAAAATAAAACCCCGCCCCCCAAAACTAGCCCCGCAAAACTAAGGAACTGGCTTTCATAGAGCACCATATCAGGTGTTTCAAAGTTTGATTTAAAGGTATAAAAATGTTTTGGTGTTTTTCCTGTTGGCCTACCTAAACTAGTTCCAAATGCTATGCATAATGAAGTACCCATATGCATTTTCTCATCTGGATTCTTCGTGCAGAGCGCCAAGAAGCAATTTTATCAAGTTATAAATATAAAACCTTTTGATATAAATTTACTTCCAAACTACTGAACCGAGATGATAGGCTTGCAAGCCCTAAGTCAGTCAGGAAAAGGGAAGGAAGCTGCTGGAAGAGAGAAGAAGTTGGCATACCTTCCCTTTGTTGAAGTAATGGATAATCTTACGGCACAGACCTTCCTTACGTTGCCACTCTGACTGAGATGGATAATGCAGGAACTCTCTCAGAGGTCTGTCCTCCCACTGAAGCAACTCACAGTACAAAAGCAAAGTAAATGCAGCCTCTGTTGAAAATGCAATTATTGAACACTGAATCAACGACAGCAAAGAAAAACATGCAAGAGGTCACCAGACCTGTTTCTTAAACAGTCTGCAATTTCCACTTTACAAGTAGAGAAAAAATTCTGTGGTCTTAGACCGTCATTCAATTATTCAATTACTTAAAATAGCTGCACAAAGTGTTTCCTATGAACCTGATTTTTAGGTACAGATCTGTCAAGTTTCTTTGTACCAGCTACTTGATTTAAATGCACAATCAGATATTCACATACGTAACTAGACTGGGGGCCTGCAGCTGTAAACAGAGCTTGGACAACACAGAATTACAGTTTGCAGTTTCTACGTGCTCCGTAAATACTACAATGCAAGGAAACGTGGCAGATAGTAATATAATGGTGGGTTTGTGATTTTAGTCTTCCTCTAATTTTGATTTCACTGTTGTGATGTTGTTTGATCGATCTTCCTCATAGAACACTGTAATGTAAAATTTGGGGTGTAACAGAATAGTTGTATGGTTGTGTGGGCATAGACATACATTATTTCACTTGAGGGAACAGGCTGGATCTCAGGTTCTTAACTTCCCAACTGCCCTAACTTATTCATACAGATTTTTTTCCAAAGGAATGAATCGGATGTTGGAGTAAAACATTGGGCGAGTCAAAAACTTTCCCCAGGATTTCGAACAGACCCCATACAGTCTTTCTCACCTGTATAGTTCTCAGCCTGTAAGTGCATGTCACACAGCTTGTGGATATAGCGGATGTACATCTCTTCCTTGTTAATTTCGGATTTATAGAAATTCTGTGAAATCAAAGAGAGTTGTTATTGAGACTTCATTAAAGACTATCAGCAGCATCTGTGTATGTATAAAGGTATTGAAAAGAGAATACATTATGAGCACAAAAGGAAGAATTCTTTTCACATTCACTCTGATCTAACCCACTAATTTTATCGTGTCATCAATTTTTTTGCAAAATGAAGGTAGTCAAATGCTGAAAGAAAATGCAAGAGAGGTTGTAGAACCTCTGTCACAGGGATACTCAGAACGCAGCTGGACAAGGCTCCGAGGAACCTGGCCTATTTGGCCCTGGCTTTAAGCAGAGTGTTGGACCAGAGACCTCCAGGGGATCCTCACAACCCCTGTCATTCTGTTCCACCATCCCAGTGCTCAGATTCTGAAGCTACACGTGCCTGACACAGATTCCTATCCTAACCTTTCCCATCCCAGTTTCGCCAACATTGCATAGGGTCACACAGAGATAAAGGAAACATCTTTACCATAAGGTTAACAGTGCAGCCAATTTTCTTGTTTTCTGTTTCATCTCCTTTCATACAGTCCCTAAGAAAGCAGAGCAATGTTGAAACATGTATCTGCAAGAAAAGTCCTTTTAAAAGAGATCTGAAGCTGTCTTATCCTCCACAGTTTCCTTGGATCATAAACATGTTAATCATATGCTTTATTTTATAAAATTCCTCTAGGAAAAATGTCCCTTTTACAGTGTAAATGATGAGAACTGAGTGTCCTTTTACATGTCTGCATCTCAGAACAAGCACCTGAAATGACTGCTGCTTCATTTCTTACCAGAATCTCAACAAAGATCAGGTAATAGTGGCCTAAAATCATCTGAATGAAATATCTACTATAAAAGCGAAATTATTGTTTATCCAGATGTTAGTATTTAATGGTTTCCCAGTCAAAGGATTAGCTTTCATAAATTCAGCCATCCAATCTAGCGTTGGCCTGCCGAGAGATACAACCTGAATAATTTAGAATAGATTACTAACTTTTTCATAGGTAAGTTAAATCACAAAATTTATCTTTAGTTTCTGGAGTATTTTAGAAATTATATATGTTCCAACAGTACAAACATTTAAACGCTTCAGAAATTATTAATCTTAAATTGAGAAAGTCACATTCATTTGTGAAAGAGACAAATTTTTTAAAGCACTGACAAAGCAAACTCTCTTGAGATCTACTCTATGAGCTAACTGGCAGCTGGACTCCAAGCCTGTCTGTTCCCAAATTCCGATGCAGTTCGCTGTTCTGTTCTGGGAATGAAAAAAATGCTGTGTCTTAAAGACTCAATTAAAACCTAGTATCTGTTCCTCCATTAAGCATGAAAATGTATACCTGTGTATCAGAGTTGTGTTGATAGCAAATTTCATTTAAAAAAAAATATAAACCCTACTCCCTTGCATTCTCTTTAAATGCGTCCCAGATACCTGGTCTTGCATAGTAGTTGTACAGCAGCTGTTGTCAGGAAGCAAACAGGAGATTGGATCAAACTGGTAAGGATAACAAAAGGAGCAAACTAAAAAGCACAGAAAAGGGTTTGGGATTGCAAAATATCCAGCCTTAGCCACAGGTTTTCACCTGTAATGAGCAGCAGCAGAAGAAAAAATTGTTTGAACTCTTGTCAGTAGGCTAAAGGTAGAAATATTTGGGGCAGTTCTATACATTTTCGAATTGTCTTATCATTCCATAAAAACAACTTCCAGTGAGTGTGTGTGTATATATATGAAGTGAGAATATTTTCTTGTAAGTCAGAGCTCAGCTGTATTGACACAATAGTCCTGCAAACTTCAGTCTAAAATTAAACAAAAAATGCCTGATTTATAGTGGAGTCTTGTACACACGGGTCACCAGCTGACATGTCAGACTTTCCTCAGATGAAAAGTTTTCCAACCCTGCAGGTCTAGATGAGGCATTCAGCACATGTTGGTTGAGAAAGACATTTGAGATCATCCTTGCATTTAGCATCTATTTGCTGAATTAGGCGAGATCATTTCAATGACAGAAGGAATTCATCATTTAGCAACCTGAATAAACCATAGTACAAAACTACAAATTAAAAAATTTATCTTTGCTAATATCAGGAACGAGCATAAGAGAATGAGAATTGGGGATCTAGATGCAGACTTAGGACCTTGGCTCCGAACAGCAGCAATGAGTAAGGCTTGCTCACATGATACTTGCCATGAGAGAAGCATGCAGCTTGATACATGGTAAAATATTCCCTGTAGAAAAGAAATTTGGTACTACCTCTTCACAAACTTCTTAAACTTGGAATGTATTACTGTTGTTGCCAGATACCTATAGTCAAGCAGACGCTCCATGAGACGAGTAACTGATGTAACAAAAGAGATTCCGGTCTCCCGCCATGTTTCCTGTTCAATCTTCTCCAGCAAACTGTTTGGAGATGAAAAGACAGTGCGTGAGGCTTCCAGGGAAATAGCGTAGTGCGTGCAGAGAGCTGCAGACAACTTGGTTTCTCCCTCATAAAAAAAAGAAAATCACAGAATTACTACCTTACCTGGGATAAGGCCCAAAGAGCTGGGTTCTACTCCAGGCAGCATGAAGTAAACACAAGGAAATTACAGAATTGACAGGAGAAGGAAAAATAGCTTCACATTGTCATTGAAAATCTATGAAAAAGAACAATGCTCCTGGCAACAGTTGATTCCCACATTATTACCTGTAGCTTAAATACTGCTAGCAGCAGTCAGAAGTTGGAAGGGAGTCTAAACCTAATGCAAATACTTCTTCTTTTCTCATCCCTACATATACTTTCGTCTCTAATCAGCAACCAACCAACCCTGCATCACATATTTAAATGGTAAATAAATAAAGGCAATCTTTTCCTTCTCAGCAAACTAGTCTATACAGGGAGCATCTCACTGAGACTATTTTGAAGGATAAGAGAAGGCAAGAGTGAGAACACTGAAAATCGTATTTAAAAAGTGAAAAAAGAAAGCAAATTTACATGGTAGTTTCCTGAAACTGGATCTCCAGTCAAAGAACTTGCCACTCTTATACTGGCAAGAGGAAAGAAATTCTGTTGGGTGTCATACATATCCTCACAAGAGGCAAACTCTTCTGTACTGGAATAATTTCCAGCTGAGGGAGCGAATTCACTTTTCAGCAGTATAGCTGAGACAGGAGAATTCAGGATCAACTATTTATTTCACACAGCATTTATTAACCTTGTGGGATTGTTTCCTCAAAGTTCACATTGTTCCCAGACAA
The DNA here is from genome assembly GCA_013398295.1 of Chionis minor. Taxonomy (NCBI): domain Eukaryota; kingdom Metazoa; phylum Chordata; class Aves; order Charadriiformes; family Chionidae; genus Chionis; species Chionis minor. Next base: position 575,738 of record VZSF01009849.1, on the reverse strand, counting down.
GTCAGTAGTAAATACAAACTTCAAGGTTGCTGGACTTCCAGGCTGTGTTTCTTGGTAATTCATGCCGTCTCCATCATCCAAAAATAAGTAACAAGCTACAGTCCCTGAATTCTTAACATTTTGTGTAACAAATGTCTTCAACTGGAGAAAAGGCAAGGCACAATATTCCTCTTGCCAGGTGACTAAATAAAAAGGATAGATATTTTATTTCCTTTATCCCTGAAATAGACTTGTTATCTGTGCACATAAAGTGCCAGACTTCCCAAGGCCGAATATGCGCAAATCAAAACTGAATACATTTACATGCTTCCTAAGGATAAGCACACAGGATAGGCAGGCTTATGTATCTTGAAAATGAATGAATGTGCAATTGCAGATTCAGAAATGCAAGTATTGGTTCAGCGAAACAAAGGTTTATGTCTCAAACTGCCAGCATGCTGTTGGGGGCCACATAAAGTTGTCTGGAATATATGGCTACAATTCTGCTAATCATCTCTGTGTCTCACTGGAATATTAAAAGATTTAGGGTTAACTGCTTTAGATTCTCAGAGCTCAAAATGATTCATTTTGAAATAAACTAGGATCACTGGAAATGAAATTTGGAGACAGGTCAGTGATCAAAGATAACTAAGTGGGAAGTCAGATGTAAAGCCTTTGAGTTTATCCTTATGAGTTACTGGATTTTTGGTGTGAAAAGGATTGGAAACACGGGCTCACGATGGACTATGGAGGAAGCGATTTGCAACTGTTGAGCCAACCAAAACGCGACCTTCAAAAATTGGAATAAGTGAAGGAAAATGCAAAAGAAAATCTCTTTTGCTCTAACAAGGCCTGACTTTCTAGACAGTACACAGTTTCTCTAAACAACCCTAAGGCCATCAGTTCACTTACTGCTATGGAAAATGAAAGGCACTGGCTCCTCTAGCAAATCAATTTGTGATGGGAGGATGATAACTACTTACCTGTGCAGCCTCACATTAGATTTCACAGAAAGAAGACAAAGAAGAATTTAGGTTTTTATATTCTTTTCAGAATTAGAGTGATGTATTTCTATTTCACTGAGCCATGTCATGAAAAACTGCCAGAAAGCCCTTTACTGCTTTCTCTGAAACGAGCGCTGTGGCTGCAGCTGCACAGATCACTTCTCCCGCTCCTTCAATGACCCCGCACAACACAGCGTGAGCAGAAACCGGCGTAGCTTACAGCAGGCTGAAGAGTTCCCTGTAGTTCTCATCGCCTTTTCCTTCGGATACCAGGCTGTCCAGCTTATCGATCAACTCAGCTTCCACCTGGATGAAGAAGTGATGGGTTACAAATTAGCTGTTCATGAAGAAGACAAGAGCTGCAAACACTAGGAAGACTGGAAGAATATTTTATTTCTCACGCCCTGGGGCTGCCCACTTCTATGTGTGAGTGATTTATTTCTCTGTGCCTCAGTTAAATGGACACAGTTTTCCCCTTTTTTCAGTGAAACAGGAAGACTAAAACTAAATTATCCTTTTGCTTATCAGAGTCTAAATGAGCATCCCAGGGGAGGTAACGCTTCTTCTTCACAGGAATTTCTGACGTTTATTCTTTTCTCAAATATATCTCTCAGACACACTTCCTGTGAACCAGTATATCAGATAAACTATATCCTGGACTGTAACAGAATATCCATGCAGAGAAACTAATTTGCAGCGTGATCGCCACTGATCTGCTGTGATGGTTCTGCTCGTAGGTAGTAGATTTCCAATCATCCAAGCTTCATTACATTGGAAGATTACTTGCTCATTAACCCCAGTTTTGCCAAGCCTCTCTATGATTATGTTATGCATTTTCTTTTCATACTTTTATATATAAAGGGCCACAACAGTATCATTATATTCCTCTTCCCTTACAAAGGTTTCTGAGTATGTATTAATTTCCGCCCCCAAGTCTGATGTGTCCCATTATCAAGTTTGATATCCAATATTCCTATAAAATTGATTCAAGTGCAGAAATCAATGCATCTAACATTAAACCAAAAAAATTTAAGTAGCCTTGGAAATCTTGTAGAAAACATACTTTCAGCACTAATGAAGACAAAGGTTCCTAAAGGTTGAAACTGTTTGTAGAAATATGGCTTGTTTTTATTTAAAGACAAGCCTAGTTTGAGCTTCTCAGCGTTCTTCAGCTGCAAAATTGCAGGGGAAGTAAAGATGAGAAGGAAAAGCAAATCACCCAGTGGCACACAAATGGAATTGGTGCTGAAATCATTAAAGGGAGACCTGATGTAGTCTGTGAATCAGACTGCGTTGTTATCCAGTAACACTGAAAAAATAACCTTGTTAAAACTTGAGCTACTGAAGAAAATAAAAAAGGGCTTGAAAATTATTTTCCAGGATTTTTATGTTTTCTGACAACCAATTTTATTCAAAAAGCAAAGAGAAGTTCAGAATGGAGCAAACCTACCCTCTCTTTGCTTGTGATCTACAATGACTTTACAGAAATCAGTAATGCATCTGTCCAGCTGTCTAGCATTATACTGGACAACAAACAACTTCCTGGTTCCAGCACCTAAAGTTAATAGCATCTAATACATCTCACACTATTTAACTATTTATGTCATTGCCACTAATAGAGATGAATATTCTGTCTTTAATCTTAGAAAGTTACGATATGTGCTTCATACAACAGTGTGGAAATTTGCTCCGCAGGTAATTTAAGAAATAGTCTTGGAGCTGTAGTTTAGAATACATTAGTGACTATAAAAATTAAATTATGAAGATTATAATGATTTCACCTTGATACAGAAAGTATAAACAGATCCCAAAACTTAAGATGAATGTAGGGATTTATAACCGTAAATGACAGAGCAGGGACTGTTATATTGTTATGCTAAAACAGCAAAAAGAGTACAAATGCTACTGTAATAATAATAGTAATAATAATAATAACAACCATAATAATCATTGAAGGGGAAGAAAAACAAAAGCTCCTGGTAAAACTTTTCCACGCAGCCTTTAATAGGCCAGACTATGGAAGAGGTCTGTTCTCCATAGGTTAGATCTAGTATTTTGAGATTGTGGATAACAATCACGCGAATTATGATAATTTAAATAAAAGGTTTTACAACTTCAGAGCACTTATCTGCAGATACTTGCCCGCAGTATTGCCCCAAACACAGTGACAATGAAGCACTGTCACCTGAAGATCCAATCCAGGCCGATCCTTCATTATTAATACTTTGCTCATCAGGGATCTGTTTTGCAGTGGGAAATTTAAGCAATTCTCTGACCACGACTGGGTAACGAAAAGACTCCCCTCCCTGTCAGCAATCAGAGCTCACAGCAGGTGGAAACTACAGAACTGTTGTTGGGCATAACCATTCCAGGAGAGCTGCTACAATTTCTTAAAGAATATACAGCCACAAAGTCTGTTTCAAAGCATGCTGTAATTACTTAATTATACAATACCACTTCCTAGCTGGAAACCGAAGACAAAGCAGCAAAGTATTTTCACAAATACTGGCTAAATCTTTACATCTCCATTTTTCCTTCTCAGTTTGACCGATTTAATGGTTGATTAATAATCCAAGCGGAGCCGATAAGGGTAGTGAGAACCCACTACTTAAATTTCTTTTCTCTTCCTCATCTTCCAGTGAGGTGAGCACTTTGCCCCTCTTCTCCATGTTCATGGGAAATACAGCCTGCTATAAAGTGCACTGTTTCAATAATCTGGGGAATCATGTAGTAGTTACGTGAATTATGCTGCAAATTTTCTATTTTTATATAGTTACATGACAACATCTTCTTCACAGTCAGAAATGGATCAACAGATACAAACTCCTTGCTTCCAGCTGGACGTCGCAGACAGACAGAGCAAGAAAAAGAATTCTGCAAATGCTTGGGAAGCGACTTCACCTGTTTGAAGTTGCCGTTCTTTCTCTGCTCCCAGTCCATCATGTCATGGAATATAGGGATCATGATATTCCGGACTTCTGGTTGTGGAACAAGTGTAACACCAAGAAAGGGGCCAATCATTCCCGGAATAAAGTGAATCTTATGCTCACCTGTACAACACAAAGCAACTGTAATTAAATAAAAGCCTTCGTTATGCGCCACTGAGAAAATGGGGAACCCCTGCAATAACGACATATACAAAGTAGTAGGCACGAGCATTAGAAAATCAAACACATTCTTTCCCTGAAAGACTGGAAAATCAGTATTTACTTTACAATATTCCTTGCAAAGTCTCTAAGAGCATTTTTAATTTCACTGTGAACGCCTTCAGCAAAAATTGTCAGTACATTTTACTTGCAAAGGAATTCAAACTGTCAAAAATAGCCAATCTAAAACCTACTAAACTAGGGGAAAAGAGGCCACAGATACTTGTAATTTATGAATATTTTTAAAGGTGAGAACAATGGCATTTAATAGAATGTATTTCTCTCTCAAAGAACCATGGAGCTCTTCATCCTCGGTACCAAGAAGTCTCAATTTCATAACTGACCTTGATTTAGGACCAAATTGCATTGTTCTCAGCAACAGAAACCCAAGGCATTCAGCTAACAAACACTTCTGTGGCTTGCTCACTGTGCAGCCGCAGAGAATAAATCAAAATAGTCATATTTGGAACAATGTTAAATGGTAAATATCTGTATCTACATAACTATAACAGGCTCACTTCTCATTTGAATTTTTCTAGCGTTGTTTTCTGGTTATTTGATCTCTGTTATACTGGAGAGCCCTCTGTTCTCTACACAGATGCTTAGAAACTGTGATCAAGTCTGGGTGTATCATCTTAGTTGTGCAAGACAGGTCAAGCTTATTCAGTATTTTATAATGAGGCACTTTCTTACTTCTGTAGAAAGAACTTCTTGACTTCTCTGAACCCTGTTCAACTTGGCTTTGGGGTTTTTCTTGTTTGTTTTTGAGCTGTAGGAAGCAGGACCAGGCAAACTATTCTAGAATCAAGTGCACTTATGAAAAACCTGTGGCAGCAATATCATTCCTCTTCTCTTACTCAAGATTCTTACATATTTTCTCAAAGATTGCAGTGGCTTTTACTCATGGCATTTTACAGGTAGCTCCCATTCAGATGACTGTCAGCATGATACATTTGTTGTCTCTGTTTTCTTGAATAGCACTCCTACCTATAGTAGGAGTACTATTCTTGAATAGTCCTCCTACATCTAAAATATTCGTATTTGGCTTTTTTAATAAATTGCTTGCAGCAACATTATCAAGTTATCCAACCCGATTTGTATCATTCATTCCTTTGCCCTCTTAATGATTTACCTTTCTCAGAACCTTGTTATCATTTGTGATCTCTATCAGCAAATGTTTTTTTATTTTCCTCTAGAATACTACATCCTTCCTTTGTCCTCAAACATTTCCATAGCTATTCAATTTTTGTTCCTTGACGGGGACAGGATACTGGCCTAGCCGGACTTGCTCTGATGCAGTACAGATGTTATTTGTCTCTTCTATTAATAAAATTCTGAATTATCTAAACCCAGGACTGCTGCAGCACACTTCTAAAAGCGCAAGTCATAAATGAAAATTCTCCATTTACCTTTTGAGACCTGCGGTGAGATGTATTTTTCCCCATCTTGTAGCATGCTTAATTTCTTAATCAAAATATACAGGAAAAGGTCAAATGAATTGCAGAAGTTGAAATTTTATCACAACCACTGCATTATTGTAGAAAGGACTTTTGTGAGTTTTAGGTTTTTAATTTTTTTTTTCTTTTTAAAGTAGTAACAGAGAATTTGTTATCCATTACCTGAAGATACCAAAGAAGAGCTGTACTGTATGCCACTTTTGGGCTTTATTATGAAACACACATAGCTATAATTTTAAATTATGACAACTTTGGCTTTTGAATCATCTACAAAATTATGAAGTTCGTTATATCCATGAAAAATTACATTTCTGCTTTACAGCCATGGATGAGATAAAAATCAGAGAGTAACGGTGTGTCTCCATATGAATCTGACTGCAGCGCAGTTGAGGGGATTGGAAAAAGCTGATTTTATATTTGCAAATACATAAAAACTGTCACTGATGTGTCAAAACAAGCAGAACCTGCCACGGCCACACTTGAGAAAAAAAAGCATTCAAATTCATTGGAATGTATTATTTCAAATAAAAAAGTATGATGAGACAGTGCAGAAGAGAGTTTTTGGTGGGAGAAGAGAAGCGCTTCCTGGTTTGACAGCTCTTAAGAGAAGCTAAGTATTCTGTGATGCTAAAAGAAAAATAAATTAAAAACATCCAGCAGAACTCTGGGGTTACTTTGGCTTTGGTTCTTAGGGCAGAGAAGGAAAAGACATACCCAGGTTCTGCCACATGCTGAAGAGCTCGTACGCCATCATCACTCTCATATCGCCATATCTGAAAAACAGGAGAGAGACAGCTGCCTCATGGAACAAAAACTGGCAAGGTGGTGATGTTTAAAAAAAAAAATATCAAATTCACATTTAAGTCAACAGAATAATATCAAACAACTCAACTAATAACTGAACACTGTATTACAACATCTGCTTATTTATTCCGCAAGCATTTCCACATCCAGAGTTCCATAATAAATCACAGGGACTTGTGTGGCAGAGAAAGAAGTCTTAATTTTTGAGGTGGCCGAAAAGGCTGGGAACCCAACAAAACATGTTCTTACTTATCCAGAATCTTCTTCCTCTTAGCTGGTGTGGCATTTTCTAGTTGGAGACTCGGCTGGTTTATGAACAAAACTGCCAGGCTGAAATAAGAGTTCCACACCTGTGACACAGGAAGGACATTTTATAATGTTACGCTCCAAGGAGTAAGTTTTAAACAAGTGTAGGAAGACAAATGTTCCTTTATATATAGAGTGAGATTGTTCCTTTTTGTAATCAAGATGTAACTTAATCAATATGTATCTTAACTACTGAGATACTGAACTGTTAAGGATACCAATGGATTATTTAAAACCTGGTAGGAACTAAAATTAAAAAGCCCAAGACCATAATGCTTCTGGCCTTTCCTCTTAGCGTCAGAGTTCAAAAATGAATAAAGCTGGTGACTTCAACGAAGTTTTAAATTGTTTTTTCTGTAGGCTAAACAGATTTTATCCCCCAAATCATACTGTAATTCTATCATGAATGAGAGCCCTGTAATTCAGTCAGTTTTCCCAAAGAAACAAGGCTTATGCCATCATGCTGTGTGTACATGTGCCGAGGTACGTGTCTGGCAGCTTTTCCATAGTAACACTGAACTTATTGCCCATTTTCAGCTGCATCAGACATAGGGAAAACTCTCTAAAATACTGTGTTCCTCCAAGTTTTAAGTCAATAGCCAGAAAGAGAGCTTCTGGGATAGGAAGATCATGAATGCCCCAACTTCAGGAGAAGCATTGCCTGCGTTTACATTTTATTAGCCATGTCTCTCTAAGACAACACGCTTCATTAGCTCCACCGCTTATAAAGATACTTGTTTCCTTTACAAGGAGTTCAAATTCCTAACTTTTATCAGTTAAGTCACCTTCCTCACAGATACTCAAATAAATGCTGCACATAAAATCAACTAGCACAGAGAACAGCTCTAGTTTACTAGTTAGTTACTGCTAATTTAAAAAGATGTTACAACATTTTCTCTGGATCAATTCTTACTTTAAAATCAAAGTCCGTTTCCGTGAAATTCTTATGCAGTGCAGAAGACAGGTACTGAACTGTTGTAACTATGATACTGCAGTCAGAAACAAACAAACAAACAAAAAAAAAGAACATTTGAATCTGGAGTATAACATATTACAGTGGTTTGTGGTGCTGATTTTACTGGATGTACAGAGACGGGCATTCTTCATGCAATCACTGCTAGATTCGCAGAGAAGTCACCTTTCTGTGTTCTAATGAACAGTTTGTACTAGGTGATAACAAGATTTAGAATATTCATCATTGTTGTAACTTCTATTTTATATGTCTGGGCTATATTACCTCCAGTGAAATGAAAGAATACACTCATGTTTCTCCTATTTTAAGATCCCCCCCCCGCCCCGAGAAGAGCAACTCAAAAAGTTTGAGCTATTTTCATTCTTGGCTATACAATGGTCCTTTATCTGGCTCACACTTCAACTCGACACATCTGTGAGTATTTTGCCAATTCTGGATTCCAGGGTATTTTTTATAGGTGGCTAAATACACCTTAGTGAAAGGCAATCAAGGCATGTGGTAGATTCAGGAATTAACACATAGCTTGTAGATAAGGCAACAAAAATATCAAAAGAAACAGCACATCTCTGAGTCACGTGGAAACACCACTTCCATGGCAGAACTCCGCCAAAGGGAACCAGGTAACCTACAGCGTCTGAGGAAACTACGCTTTTCATGTGGATTACTCTTTTCTTGGAGATTTCCTTTTAATCTTTGCACGTGAACTACTGAAATCCACTTCTTTCATTTTTCATTAGCACTGTGAACTCGCAGAGCATACAGCTCAGCTGAGCAGCCTTTAGGAAAACTTCCATGGTGTCTTGTAATGGGAACCCCTCCAGTTGTCAGCTAGTCAGTAGGAATTTTATAGCCAGTTTATCTAAAGAAACAAGAAACTCGTATATAATTCCAGCCACCCTATGTTCACAACACTGCTGCTATTCCAAACAGCATAGTACTTCAACCAGCAGAAGCAAGAAAATTAGATAAAATTCAGCATTAAAATGGTAGATGACAATTTAATCGAGAAAAAACCCTGCATGTAATGCACTTGGTGTCATCACTAGGGTCTGCTCCTCCTTTTTTAAAATAACAGTCCTCCTCCTAGGTAGGTTAAGGAGCTACGTTTATGAGAAGCGACAGACATTTAATGTAGTAATTTACTGAGGAAAGGGAGTTGAGAGGCCTGCCAGTTAATAAAGTTGCTGTGGGTTGCTGTTCCTTGCCGTGTGTTGTGATAGCTGCTGTGCCACTCTTACCCTTGATGCAGCTGCTTCCGCTTTGGGTTTAAACTTTTCACCCTTTGATACCTCTTACATACTGGCAGAGTTGAAGAAACAGAATGAATACAGAAGTCAGTTCTGGACCCAGTTTGGTCCAGAGTGCTAAATAACTGTAGAATGAGGATAAGCACTCCAGAATTCCTGCTGATCACCCCATCTCGGTCTGATGAAACACACTGCATCACAGGCTTTAACTGCCCAGCCAAGGAGAAAAAATTCGCATGTAGAATGTCAACAGTTTATACCTGCTTCTCTACTTACTTGCTGGTGAGCAACCTCATCACCATCCAATCTCGAGGAAAGACACTCATTTTCATCAGGTTCCGAAATACACAGAATATCTTCAGAAGGAACTCCTAACACATAGGGAAAAAAAATTTAAAAATCACCAGCTTCTGCAGATTAATCTGTTTTCTTGATTATAAGGCAGACAGTTAAGCCAAGCGTGTGCCACTTGAGCTTTGTGTCACTAGGCCATTCACCTGAAAACATCGAAACGGCATATATTGGGATATGGCTCTTAATTTTGTATGCATCTGATATGCACTAAACAAGTTGCGTCTGTCTTTTAAATCTTAACTTCTACAGTGAGATGAAATAATTCCTTATGTGCATAATCGTATATAACTTACCATATTATCATCTAGAATTCTGATGTCAATTTGCAGGTACTTTCAAATATACTGGAATCATAGTCATTTATTTATGTATTCAATTAATGAATCTGTCCAACTTTCTTAGCAGTTATGTCACAAATTTGATAAAAACCCCCACACTCAAATCCAATAAAACTCCTACATAGCTTTTAAAGATAGTAACAGAAACCCCCATTTCTCACAATACGCAGGAGGAAAGATCTCTTAAACAGATTCAAGCTGGATAATTGCTTTCTAAAAAATTCCCCAAACCTGATGACATTTCTGGTTTTTGGCTACCTGCACCTCTGTGTCGAAAAAGAACAGTAGTGAGGAAAAAACATGCCTTGCAAAACTATGATTTTGTTGTTTTGTTTTTCTTCTACATAAAATGAAGATAGCACAGAAAGTGGCAGTGCGAGGTCTCTTCAGAACTGTCCTACCAGGGGAAGCAATGAGGGACAATTAATATCTTGGTGTAAACTGAGCTAAGAGTAAAGCATCAGAAAGTCCTTGAATTTTGGCCTCATTTTTGCCTAGATGTAAGAGTGATAAGTGAACATAATGTCTTTCCATCCAAGAAAAAGTACCGGAAATATTATTACAGCAATATTTAAAGGAAAAAATAAAGTAATATATTTCATTAGGTCAACTGATAGTTGGGAAAAAAGTTGGGTATAAAAACCTTCAGCGTCTGTGACACTCGTGAACAACAGCCTTAGATTGTGAGAGATCTAACAGCGTGTGTTCTTATGGATGTAAAGACAAATTTCAGTTCAATGACAAACTTTTTCACTGGTCTGACATAAGAACTATACTTCAGATACATTTTAAAAATATCTGTTAAAATCAATATGAATTAATGTAGCAAGTAATTTTCCTAAAAGTTACCTGAAAGGTAGTAATCTCAGGTAACTATCCACCCAAGATACACTGAACCCTGCAACCTAGAGGTAAGAATTTTATCATCCCAAATTTATCCGATTTAATCAGCTTCTCTATAGGCACACAAAATATTTAAAAGCTGGAAGCCTACCCAGAGAGTTTCTCTACGTCATTTGTTAAGGCAACGTAAGTTCCTGACACATTATATTCTTCGTATTGTCCACATTTTATTTAGTGCCACAACAATCAGAAGCATTTTATATAAAATCTTGTCTTTGTCTTTATTTATGAAATTATTCTGCCTTTTAAACAGATTGTCGTCAGAGATAAACCTCTTTCCTGTGGAAGCTAAGATAAAAAGTTGGTTTCTGCTGTTTTGAGATGTGCCGTTTCAAAGCGTCAGTGGCAAAAGAGCCACCAGAGAGGTCTGTACACAAATAGCCGTAATTTAACTTAATATTCACCAATTTGAGAAGCATGCAGCAAGTAGAGTAGTAAGGTTACTGCTTTCCCAAAACAGATTTTATCTACCAGAGACATATCTGCCCCAAAAGGCTTGAAATTCTTCTCCTTTGGCATAAAATCAACACTCTTCCTAAGTCACTTCAATGCATAGTGAACATCAGTATAAGACTATAGAACAAATGACTTCACATTCGTGGGATTAAAAAAACCCTGCCCCTCTTGACTGTGGTTCTCTGTGGTACAATAACGATATCCTTTTCTGTCTAAAAACATCTATCTTGTGATTTTATTTGCTTTTATGATGATAATTCAGTGCCCTGTGGTCTTAGATGTTTTTATAACACAACACATTGTTATAAAGGTGACAGAAAGGTCCATGAATAAAGTGCCAGTGGATGGGAACGATTAGCAGAGGAAGTAATGCTGGAGGGATTCCCCTCTGCTCGCTCGTTTTGAGTGAATCGCCCTACAAACACGATGTTCTGTTCTGCTGTACCTTTAGTTCATCCTTGCTTTGGAAGTTGTCCAGTAAGTGCTGGAAATGAGTGTCTGACATCTGACGAAGCAAAGATAAAAGGCAGGAGACATATTCTCCCTGTTGACCAAATGAGAAACTGTTTCATTCAGACAATCTGAAATTTCCTAAATAAAAAAACTCAACCTGGGGTAAGGTATAAAGGGAGGGGTCTGAAATGGCCCCAATGCCTATGAGGGGGAAGCTGACATGCACAGAGAGTAAAAACCCTGCGTATTAACAGTTCCTGAGTTACTGTTCAAACAGAGGAATACACCTCTTAGAGGCTCCTCCCCAGATGTCAGTTTTAAAAGTCTTTTAACCAGTCTTGTAGTCTATACAAAACCAATTTAATTATACAGACATAAATTAATTGCCCTCCAAGCATGCAGTTTTTGACAGTCACCTTTTTCACTTACTTAATATACTACGTCTATCAAAGGTGTGACTGCAGCTCATGCAGACATACCAGGAATTATTTAAACTAATTGACTCAGATACTCAAAACAGTATAGCAATGACAGCATGGCATCAGTATGAGCTACAAAAAGTGTCTGGAATCGTGTAAATATTTGGCTTATTAGTGTTCACCACTATGTGCTGTCATAGCTACAGCACTAATGGTATTCCAGTAAGATATTCTGAATATAGTTTGGATAAGCCTACATGAGCTACAATTACATTTCTGGCCTGCAAAGCAGATGCACCCTAACCAGTTACCACAGTATCCCAAAGTGTTTTCCAAAGATGAGCTCCCCCATTTTACATATCTGAAAGCAAAGCACAGAGAAGTTAAGCAACCTGTCCAAGATAACAAGCAAGGCAGTGCCAAGAACGTAAGGACTATGTCTTTTGACTGCCAGTTCCTTGCACAACACCATTTTTTTCTGTGACAATGAGCAATTAATTTGGAAAATATACAAACTACCTTCTAAGCAGTATCTAATAAGATTCCACATATCACTGTGAAATATAAATTCAGGAACAAAGTCCTGAATATAAATCCAGGAACAAATACAAGGGATTTTATACTTGGGACTGCCCACTCCATTTTAGCTTTTTTTTTTTCCTCCTAATTGGCTCAAGCATCTAACATGGAGCTTTGAGATAGGTTGCTGCAGTAAACTTTAAGGGGCTGAACTTCATTAGGAAAAAAGGTGTGTTTTTATGTGTGAGGTGGCATGTGATAAATAACAGCAAGTCAAATGGTAGGAGTAAAAGGAAACTGCGATACTACTGGACATTTGCAAGCTAGCACCTTTCTTGTATCAAAGAACATGTCTGAAAACTGCTCAATGCCTTGTTCTTTATTAGGATTCTACTATTTATTACTTTATTTGAGCAAACACAGAAAGATACAATCTTTTCTCTTGTATGAGGAATGTACCTTAGTGTACATCTGCCCCCAACAATACCTCTGAGGTTTCAGGCATTTGATAAAAAAACAAGTCTAAAAGTGGAATATTCTGAACAACAGCTTAACATCATACATTGGGCAAAAGCTGCATTAGAGACTGTCCAGCAAAAATAGACTAAAATAGCCTAGAATAGAAAAGGGCAACAAATCTGGAAAAGAAGAAAGCTGAACAGCAAAATTCTACTCTTTTTCTCCTCTTCCATTGTATGTCAAAGAAAAACATTTCTTCCCCTAGGCTTATGCTGCCAGTCTGGCCAAAGTGGTGGCTCTTCTTCCACCAAGCTCAACAGCTCACCTGACACAGGATCTCTTAATTGCTTTTTCAAAAGTACGTTGTGTTTCATTTGCGTGAAATAATCCATGAACCTGGGGGACTTGTCCACCGAGAATGACGGTATTCTCAGTCTTAGGAATCGCAGCCCGATACTCATCGAGCCCTTGGCGATTCCTATTTAGGGGTGAAGCCCTAGGCGGGTGCCCAGCTGGCACATGCCTCAAGTTCTAAACAAACAATTACTCTCAATCACAGCTGCAAAAACAAACAAGGAAATAACCTGGGAATCCACAAAAGCTTCCTGAGCTCCACTGCTTCCTGCAGACCTCACAACAGCAAAGAGGAAGGAATGGATTTGTGGCTTATTAAGGGGAAGAGACAAAGCCCTGGGCGTTCATGCAGCAGAGATGATAATGAGGTGCCGGTGGTGGTGAGGGACTGAACCAAAGGTTAGAGAAGCAGGAAATAGAAACTGATTGTTAGTTACTAACGGTGATTTCTGCTGTGCACTGCGGGCAACGCTGCCCTCTTACCGCCTCCTGAGACTGCGATTTACTCATGATTGTAAGCAGAGTTTGTAAGAGCACATCCAGGAGGCTCTCCACCATCATCTCAACCTCCTCCACGACATCTCCCTCCTACAGCAAGTGGTGAGCAAACAGACAGTTACAAACTGGAGAGAACAGAATCGGCAAAGACAATTCTGCTGAGTCAGCCCTACCACAAATACTCGTTTTGCTAGAGAGCTCCTTAATGGAGGTTCAGAGAAGTACAACCACATTCATCATAGGTACCAGATACTGTGTGATGCCAGTGTGTATGTTGCCTCCTCAGTCTCTGATGGAAACGTTCAGGGTCACAGCTATAAAGGTACATCTATAATCAAAGGTCTGCATACACTCTAGAACACAACGGGATCAAATTATGTTCAGGAACCTTTATTCTATGGCAGCATTATTTTAGCTTATTACCACGATACCTTACATCTCATTCCTTTCACACAAAGCCGTAAATTGTAATTGGAAATACTCATTTGTATGAATTATATTTAGCACCGTGAGCTTCCTCCTTTAGAGTCAGATGGGGAAACTGCCCCACCCTCTCTTTGTGAGCATTGCTTTAAATGATCAAGTTACCATTTGAGATCAGAGTATTATGATCATCAAAGCTGGGTGTTTAAACTCAGCAGCAATTTCCAGAACTCAGTGTGATTTCATTGATTGGATAATTTTAGAGTATTCTCTTAATGTGAATCACAAAGTGCTCGTTACTGTCTCTTGCAGAACTGCAAGTCCTAGAGCTCTGTAGAGCTTTTGAACTCCATTGACATCTAAGTTCTGGGCTTGGATGAAGAAAATTAAACAGTGTCAAACCTGGTAAATGCGTATGCTTTTTTCCCCTCCTAACAGCAAGAACACTGTGTAATCAGAACGTTCTGAGTCACACACACAAAAGCAGACCCTCATTTCAGATGTTCGCCTGCTGACAGAAAGTTAGCAGAATTTTGTTTTTAACAGGATTGTCAGAAAACCTGTATTAACCTATAAAAATCCGTCAGTCTTCATGTTACTAAATCAGTGGTGGAATTTGAAAATAAACCCAAACAAAACATCAAAAAGAGATTACCAAAGAGCTAGTCTTGATTATGGAGAAGATACTACTGAGGATCCCAGAGCAGATAAGTAGCTCCTTCTGCTGTCGTAGGTGAAGGTGAATGTGGTGAAGAACTACAGGTAGCAGGATGCGCCGGGACTCTGAAAGAAGGAAAACCAGATCACGGTTGTTCCAGGAGAGACTTAAAATTTCAACCATCCCAATCAGCAGTCTTTTGGTATCCAAACTAGCCTACTGATACACAGCATGTTTGACTAATTGGTACAGGTTGCCATACACCACACTGCCAAGAACTGTATCTAATGAATTAACAGTGAATCATCTACTTTCAAAAGCTGACAGATGCAGTATATGTGATGTTCTCAACAGTGACACAGCTCGGAAACAACAGGTGTGAACTGATACTTTCTAGTGTTGATTTACTTTGTGCAAACTCTTCCTCACTTGATGTTGCATTCCAGCTCTATTGTCATGGCTAATAGAGCTTCTCCAACATGCACCTCTTGGAAACTGTCTAATTCATCTTTCAGCTGGCTTACAAACCTTCATCTTATTAAAGAAGGGAAAACAAGTAGCAGCTGGAGAAAACAGCAGCCAAAACAAAAAAAAAAATAAAGACAGGGAAAAAAGTGGCGAGATGTCAGCAAACGGACTGACAGGAGAGATAAAAGGAAAACAAATCATCACTATAGGGGAGGCAAGAAAAAGAGAATGTATCTTCCTTTAATTGCAAGACTTGAAGAGTAGGTAGGGTGGGCGGCCAAAAGCTAACTTTGGAAACGACAATCGTCTTCCCAGGGGCAGACAGGCGCTGGGAGAGATTGCTGAGATGGGAGTACTGGGTCATGCTTCCATGGGAAGGAATATGACAGGGGTCTACCGTTATGTCGGGTGGAAAATGTGGCATCTAGACAGTCACAGCTCCCTTGCAACGCTGGAGCTTTCTTTCCGATCTGCCGCTGTAGCAAGGTGTCGTGGTGCTATGCAGCAGCTAAAAGCATCGCGAGTTGCCAGTATCAGCGTAAAGGAGAAATGAAGGTTAATGGGATACACTAAAGCCCTGGACCCTGTAAGTAAAGTTACACCTGGCTTTACTGAGAAGACAGAAGAGGAAGTTTTTGCCCACAAATTGGCACCCACAAACCCAAATATTCTTATTAATAGGTTCAAAACACTGTAATTCGATAAAATGCACTGCTTGCTTCCCAGCCACCTTTGGACTAAGCTAATCATTCTCTACACTATTTTTTGAAATTAATTTCAAATTTAAAGAAAGATGTATGTTTCTAAACAATGACAATGGGTGGTTTACACATGATTTTGTGTTGTTATCGTTCTCACAGTGCACTGAGTTGAATAATCTGAGTGCACTAACTTGAGATCCTCACTACAGGGAAGATAAGCCTAATGGTGTTTTTTATTGTCCAATATTACCTTCATAACTTCTTCCATTCAGACCTTTATGTATGAAATAAACTCACAAGCTTCAACCCTTCTTCGTTCAAGTAATTCCTAAAGAATTACTAATATGTTAAGCTAAAGAAATAGTAAAGTTATAATGTAAAGATTAAACATACTTCAAAAAAATGTGGGGTTTCTCACATAACTTTCTCTCCCTGTTTCTCTTTTTTGGACAATAAGCTTGCTGGGAAGGAGGTTATCTTCCTATCCATGACAAAAACAGAAGAGTAATACAAAGCATCAAATGAGATTTGCCAGTTATAATAATTGCCTTGATGATGTTCATGCACATATTTTTATCAACCTTTATTCCCTACAATTATATCCATGATCGATTTATAAACATTTTCTATCACGGAGAAGCTTACAAAGTACCCACAGTGAATATATACAACGATGATGCCGCCAAGATAAATAATTACCGAGATTATTGGCATTCAGCAATGAATTGTTCGCAATAAAGCAACCGCAAAATAAATGTAACGGGTTCCTGCTCTTAGTTAGCAGCAAGACTCAACCTCAGATGCCGCTGTCTCACCTGAGAAAGAGAAGAGGCGGCTGTCAACAGTGCGTGCAATGGACTGGAGCTTAACGACATCCATGGATTGCCCGATGTGCACTGTGCTGGGCATGCTGCCCAGCGTGCCCCTCACGAACTCCGCTACTTCCTGCACAGTGAACATCTGCAGCAGCTCATCAAAGATAGCGGGGAAGGAGTTCAGCAAAGCAGCCTGAAAAAAGTCAAGGAAGAAACTGAAAAAATTGCATTCTGTAACCGCAGCTAAACGTGGTGAAATAGAAACAACAGTAAAACCAAAGTAAGGGTCTGCAAAAAGCTACTAAGCAGTGCCCTGTGGCTGGTGTTCATGTCTTGCAACACCCAAAGTTCATAGTGAACAAAGCAAATGTTGTATATAAAAATCAAGTGCTGCTGCAATATATTGTCTTATCCTAAGTTGAGCACATACATATTGTAGGAGCTTCCAAGAGGCTGTATTTTAGGACACAGCTCAAAAACCAGAAAAAATTGAGGTACCAGAGAAAAGAAAATAGTCCATTTTTGATGGTTTACTTTTCCCAATAAATATAAAACTTGCACCTGATTAGAGCGTTCCATACCAATTTTTTTGTACTGAGCAACCACCTAAGACAGTTGAAACTCTTCAGGAAATATTCTGAAGACCATGTTGACAGACCCTTAACCGTAGCAGCACTGTGATGTGACGTTGCAGTATTTCTGCAACAGGGCTGGGGTGCAATTTCATGTGAAAGAAGCATCACGTCATGCAAGTGAGTGTGCACGTGACTCCTGCAATAACGGGTATTTCCAGAAAGCTGGAGCTATCCTTGAAGGTGTTTCTTAAAGTGCAGACACAGTATCAGCACAACAACAACAATCAAACTCTTCATCTCTTATTTCACACTTTTTCAATTTATTTCTTCATAGCACTAGAAATTTCCATGCACCACCCTATCCTCAAGTTCCACAGACTTGGCATCATACCTAACATGGGCCACACACCTCTAATGGTTTAAAATTCTGCTCTTTATTCCTCTACGTCCAACCCAAGGTCCAGACCTGCTTCCTCGTTCTAACTACTTAAACTCCTAGATGGTTGGTCTCCTGAACTGCTGCAGGGTCTGGGTTTGACTCGGCTGCCTTAACCCCCGCACGCAGCCCCAGCCCCACCACCCTGCAACACTTCCCTTCCGGCTGCTTCCACCTCCTTGTCTGAAGTTCTCCACACAAACCACCCTGATTTTCCTGCGGAAGCTCAGATTTACCAAACTTCATTGCAGATTTCTGTTGAGCTTCACCCTTCCACAGTCTCACTACCTACTGCTATTTTCTTATGTTCTGCAAATTCTCCTTCTCCTTGCAGATTTTTTTGTTTTCTCATTGCATAAACATTTGTGTATCTCTCCCATGCTGGCTCTAACACTTGGAATGCCTCTCCTAATCCCATGTAATATCCAGTTTCCTTCTTTGCCAAGTTTTTCCTCAAAGCATCTTTCCTTCAAACAACAGTGATAACTCTTTAATAGTCTTTCAGCAAAGTCTAAGGTATTTTTACAACTAACACTGTAGAGCCCATTACATTATTCTGAATATAAATTTACCTCTTTCTTCTTCGTGCTTGTTATCTCTCTCAACATCTTGTCTTGTTACAATCAATTCAGATTACACAAAAACTCACATAGCCTCCTGGGTGTTGTCACCTATTTGTTGCTACATACATACAATGTACTAACAAAATAAACAAATATGAATCATTTAAATAGCTCACGGTACTCTTGGAAGGCTGTAACAGCCACAAATCCAGTCATCATCTTTATCTTTGGGTGAATACAAATGAAATTACAACACTGGCCCAACAAATCCATACAAGAGTTCTAAACTTATTTCTAACTATTACTATAAAGCAGGAGGATTTCTGTGGTGATTTAGGATACCCAGCAGTAATCTAAGGATGCACGGCATCTCTTCGGGAAGCTTTGAAGCTGTCTTGAGGAACAACTATGTCGTTTCATCAGTTCCTTGAAGGGCTCTTTTTTTTACAACACCCTAAAATATTCTACAACATTACTCATGTCAAACTAATTGCCTGGAAGGAAGGACATAATCAGTTTTAACCTCATTGCTGGAAATAACTATATTGAGATCTCTCTAATATCCTGGATAAGAGGACAAGTGTGAAGAAAATTATGTTTGCTAGGGCCTCAAGCATTTTGGTAGATATTTAACAGTTGTCCAGATTTCCGAAACTAGTACATAATCTCCTTGGCTGCCCTGAACAATTTGACTTGTATGATCTTGTATACGCCCTCAATACTGCCCTTTCAGTGCGTGGATGCTGTTAGCTGCACCATTAATTACTAAAATATTGCACATTTTCTAGTTTTAAAGTACCAGCCACTTAAACATTAAATTCCAGTTTAGATGCAGGAAAAGAGGGTTTGGGATAGGGAAAAAGGATTAATTGGGAACATCCACGATGAAATACTTGTGCATTTCTGAGGATCGTTACTTACAGAATTAAATGACGGCCTTGAAGTACCACCACATTTTTGTGGGGCACATGTCCCAGCTCCGCTCACCTGCCCTCCAGGCTGAGGCGCCTATGGGGCAATTGGGATCAAGGGGCAACATAGTGGCAAGGGGGAAACAAAAAGTAAACTTTTCAAAGATTAAACAAGGACAGACTTTACAAATTACAAAAGTCCAAAGTAAGAAATACCATAGTGACAGAGAGAAGGGAAAAAAAAAAAAAAAAAAAAAGAAACAAAGAGAAAAAGGGAAAATAACCCCATCCTCAAATCTAGTCTCCCTCTGTATTTTTGATCAACACAACTGAAAAGAAACCCAACCAAAGAACCCTAAACGGCCTGCATTCACAAGATGCTGTTTGCACTCACTGTCACTTTGCCTGCAAAATCTGTGTGCTGGTTTCTCATGTTCCCGGCTCATCTTATTATAACCACTAATGGGTCGTCAAATAAAAGTTTAGAGCAGCTGCTCTCAAAATCTTTTAGAGCAGCTTCTTAAGAAAAACATGGCATTGCTGGCAGCTTGCCAGTGGAGTCACTCTCGTTTTGTGGCAACGGTCACACCAACCTCTTCTTTGGCAAACTACGGTATGTGTTCAAAACATCTGTAAATAGTAAATTAGTGATTACAAATCACCTTTGTATTATCACGAAGTTCCAGGTGGTCTATCTTTGGTGTTCTCTGAGCTGAGGCACAACACCTAACATTTGACGTAACTATTTAAAACTTTTAAACACAGAAGTACGTAATTTACTACAGTGAACTTTGAAATATGAAATAAAACTTAGCAACATCCTTACTCAGTTTGAGTAGTATCTTAAGCCCCCACGAAGTCTTCATGAAGCCATCTGGGCCACGTTCAAAATAACATGCTAAACGTGAGCGTGGTTATCGCTTGCAGTCAGGCTGCACATGATTCTGATCATAACTTTCAAGAATGCTGGAGTTCATCTCACTGTGAGTACATCAGCTGAACTTCTCGACTGTGATGTTGCTATGACCTTAAGTATTGACTTGAGCTACTACAATTAAGGATTTTAAGTTTTTTTAGGCCAGCTGTATGACATATAAATGAGAGGCTTGAAAATGCAGTTTACTTTTGTGAGTAGCCGAAATTGTGTTCTCATGTGACCAGTCACTTCTCTCTTGAGTCCACACAGTTCAGCTCACCTGTCTCTCTGAAGTGATACAAAGCTACTGTCTAATAATGTTAATTGGCTGTGTCATTTTCCAGCACCATCAGCTTGTTAGAGGGAAAAAACCTACTAACCAGCATTTAAATGTCATGTGCCCACATACACTACCTGTGCAGAAAATAGCTGCCTTTTGGTTTGCCAGTTAAGGTGCAGAAAATAGCAAACCTGTGTGAAGATGAGAGTCTCAGAGCTCCTGCTGTCCAAGCTGAGCACAAATCTGATGGACTGGAAAAGCTCCTGGATGCTGGAGCGGAACTGTTCCTCCTCCATTCCACAAGTAGCTCTGGAGTAAAGGATCCGAGATTGGACAATGAACTTGAAAAGATATTCCAAGGCCTTAAGGAGCAGGAGAGGAAGGAGATTAAGATACAGAAAAAGAGAGAAAGAAAAATAAAGGAGCTTTAAAGAGAACCGGGAAAGATTCTAGGTGCATAATAAATAAATTCTTCAGCTTTAGAAAGGAGAAAGAAAAACAGGCTTTTGTAACTTATATAACTCAGTTAAGGAAGAGCTACTCATAGGCAAGTATCCCATCTCAACCAATAATCTTTGTTACTAGTATGTCCCGCTAGCAAAAAAGTGTGCATTTGAGTCACGTAGACAGACTGAGTTACAAAATCTGAGGAAAATCTCAGTGAAGGGACGAGACTTTTAGTTTTCTCATGACTTAGCACAATGACTCTAAGTGTCTGAAGAAGCTATTCTCCTGTTTTCATTCAAATTTTACATTTAATTACTTGAGTTAGCTCATCTAGACTAAGGTAAGTGGACCGTCAGTGGAACAGAAGAAAGATTACCTGGAAAAAGGAGAATCTACTTTTCAATATGAACACAACAGCAAGGTTTACCTTTATTTCTGGCAGCTACATGTACAAACAGAAATAAATACAGATGAAGAAATAGAAGACGACAAGAGCGGCATGTGAAGCCCTCTGGCAGCCCACAGCAGCAGCAAGCAGCAGTACTGTAGCGAGTATTTTTTTGCTTTGAGCTGTGATAAGTTAAAGCGTCTTTATCGTCACCTATGAAACCTGGAGAGCACCCAGCAGAGGGGAGAGTAACCTGCACACAAGACGGCATTGAACACCATTATACAACGTGTGACAGAGGCTGCCGTCCTGACGGACTGCTGAATTGGATCTTCTTGTACTCGGATGATAATTTGCTCTATGACATGTCTAGATTAACTCTGAATTTGCCAACTAAACATCTTTAAAATTTTGTAAACGGCAATATTCAGAACTCCATTTACTTGGCGGCAGCGTCAATGAAGAAAAATACGTTTTTCTGTGCAGCCTTTTAACAAGCTTACCAATCCAGCAAAGGTTCTCACAGACACTAATATTGCAATGTAATATTCCACACAGCAACATGGCCTTTTTGATCAGCTGGTGTACACAACTGTCAACAGGGAAATGTACTAAATATCAGTGACATTTCGACTTCACTCCTTCCCTTAGTGCTCAATGTGACACACCATTAAAGCACGATTAAGGGAAGACATGATGCATAGTTTGATGATATCCTCAAAATTCAGCACAGGAAACAAACAGGCTGGGGCTCCCGTTATCATCATCTATGCAGAAACATCAGTAATATTCCACGGTATTGACCGGAAAGTATTTTTGTCAGCTTCACTTCAGTTTGGAAACGGAAAGTTAATCCAAATACAAATTTTGCCCTCATCAGCTATTTCTGAATCTGTAAGATGTCCCTCAGTGAATCACCACACTATACGCATGGATATGCAGTGTTATGTTGTAAGCTTTAGAACGCTCCAGCATTAAGGACAGAGAATGGGAATGTGAAATTCCTTACAAAGCCATCAGAGATTTCAAAACGCCACTGATACTTATAGCCAATTTTTTTTTTTTTTTTTAGGAATGACAGCAACTTTTGTAATTTGGCAGTACATTATTTATACTTCGGTACTAAAACATCTCCCAGTGAAGCTTCCTTAGACCAAAGAACTTCATCAGGAAATAACACTTTATATTTCTGGATACTTTCCAGATAAAGGGCAATTGGTTCACAGGAGTCAGCTCTTCAAGGTTAGCATCTCTGCTGCAAACACCAAATACTGCCAGTCAAGTGCTTGTACAAGCCGTTTTATAGGTCTGGTATAGACAACTGTAATTCTAACCTGAAAGCTCGTAACTTTAATGTGAAAATTATGTTTTGCAATGAATCAGAGGATTTACATAGGAAATTCTGTCATTCTCTGTCGAAAGTGAAATGGCAGGCTTTCAGAGACACTCCGCATCCTTAGCACAGACAACCTAACCTGCTGCCTAGGATGAACCCACAAAAGCAGTTAACTGCGGAGTTCAGGGTGTTGGCAGACACATGGCTGAGATGGTAAAAACACAAAGCAAGTCTTGTTAGCACAAATCAGCACTTGGACTGACTTTGACTCTTACTACTTATAAAATCACAGATATGATGCATGTGCCTAAAGACACAGAAGCGCACTGAAATAAAGTCTAAGCCTTCTATTATGTTTGGCATGGTATAAAAAATCAGTATCAAATTAAAGGAAGTTTCTTAAAAACATAGTCTGTATGCATGTTCACACAACAGGTGAGCACACACCACTCGCCTGTGACCAGCAACCTAAAGACTGATGGCACCATCACATGCAAAACTTAACTGGACAAACAGCATCATTATCTTATTTCCTCTCAACCAAACAATCCCTAAATTCCACCAGTGGTACTCCAGGAGAGATGAGAGGAGGAGTAAGAAATGTGCATATAGGTAACGCATCTCAAAGCACTTCCACTTGCTAATGAGTAACCTTTCTTTCTTCTCTGAGTGACTGTCCATATGCATGTCCACTCTGAATACAGGAATAGCACGTCTCAACTTGCACATATTACCCGGAGGTTGGTTGCAATGTCCTGGGAGAATTAAAACCAGAAGATCACTATGACAAAAGCAGCATCAGTTAGAAGCTCCTGTGACAACACAGGTAAAAAACCGGATAAATTTCTGTGGTAATTCTGCAGGTCTAATGGATAAAGACACTCTTCAGAGACACTAGTGTCACCTGATCCTTCAGGGATTGTGCTCGGACAACGTTTGATGGTTTTACTGTAGAACATTCATAAATGCAGCCGACGGTCCTGGGGACAGTCCAGCTGCACACCTGGATTCATCTGCTGTAGAAATGAATTCAAACAAAAGGCAAACTATACTTGATATTCCGAGTATGAACAGATGAATCAACCTGGTACAGGTCTGCTTTAAAAAAAAGCACAGACTGATTTCCTAACTCAAAACCCCCAAAGGTCACTTTAGGAAAGGGTCTGGAGTATGTAGAATGGGCATAGTCCTAATCCAAGAGGATTAGCTCTGAAGGGCAGAATCTCTGTCACTGTCCTAACCGAAGTGAATAAAAGACATTTTCAGCAGTCTATGAGTATCCACTTCACCATTCAAGAGCAGCTGGCAAACTTCTTCCTGCTACCGTCGGTGTGTTTTTTCCGGAGAGCAGCACACTTGCTTCAAGTGCAAGGGGCATCCACTATGCAGTTTTAAGAAAAAAAAGTGCAAAGGTTCAGGTGAAGGTACCAACTGGAGTCTTGTGAGAGCAGATAAAAGACCTAGGGCAAAGTTCAAGGCATCGGCAATAAAAGAAGGGGCAAGTCCCACAAACAGGCTGACCAGGCTGGAACAATTTTCTAGTATTCTTAGAAAAAGCGAGACTGTAGAGAATGTGAATCACCAAATAATTATTTCTGAACAAGTTAAAAAAATAAGTCCAGAGGCAGACTGGTCTTAAAAGCAACGGACTAACATTTCTTTTTTAAAGTCAGGGTGAAGAAAACAATTTGGAGGAGTCGCCAGTCAGGGGGAGAATGCAATTCCAAATCTCTCGCTCACTAGCTCCCTGGCTGGCACGGCTCAGAAGGTATATTCAGGGTTTTGAAGAAATCTACTGGGAAGACTCGATCCTTTCTGTATCACTGATTCATGTGAAGCCCTGCAGTAATGGCATGCAGTACCTCAAAGTCTCTAAAGAAAGTCTGAAGCATGTTCTGTGTTGTTCTGCTCCATTACACTGAGATGAAGATGCGACTTCCCGAGGAAGAAAAGGTCTTGCTTTTTCAGTGGATTCCTCTATCCAGGCAATCCCCCCCCCAGGATTCTACTGCTGGAAGATAACTGAAGCTGAAAGGGCATCTCCTAGAGACACTTCTTAAATTTTGCCATGACTAGAAGTGAAAGCAAAGCTGTCTGTGGAGCTATACATGGATACTTCCCTACAGACTTCTCCAGGGAGGCACAGGTTGGATGTAGCTTATATGGAGCTCGTTATGGGCATAACAAAGGAACATCATGCCACGTGCTCTAGCACAGGTAGAGACATCCTTTCGGTTATAGTTCCCTCAGGTTTCATAGAAGAGTTGAGAATTAAGAGCAGTCTTCAGGGAGGTAAGTAATTTTAGAAATAGTCTAGAGCACCGCTTGCTAATGCAAAGGCTGAAAATCAGAATCTTATGAGGCGTCTGCATATCCATCTCGAACGTACGTGGGCAGTCAAGAGCCAAAAAAGAGTGCAGAGATATTTCAACACCTGCTTTAGGGTATTACGTTTAACAGCTAATTCGGAGAAGAAGAGATAGAGCGCTACCCTGTTCTCTGAGCTGAAGAGCTACTAATGAAAGGAGTGTCGTGAAGAAACTCAAGACCACAGGAATTCCCAACAACCGAATATAGTACTATTAACAACATATCAGCGACGAGAATAGGTTTGGTACAAACATGTTCCAAATGCCCAAAATAAAATTTGGAAACAAAGAAGGAAATCAATCACTTTCCTGTAGTGGAAAAGGATAAAGACCTTAATTAGGGCCCCCAAGATATGCCTGCAAAGGCAGCTGTCTGAGTAAGATGTGACAGCAGTGTCAGTGTTCGAGGACGCATTGTTCGGTCTGCAGAAACTCCGGTGGTAATTATAATTCCTGTGCTTGGAAAGGCTTGGGCTTGTGAGGTCTTCAGACTGACCCCACTCATGAAGGGAACAGCTACTTTCTAGGCAAACACTTGAGGTTCCCAGTAAGCAAACAGCTGCCTTGGAATCCTGGAAAGAACGTACCTCCTTCACAAACAGTGTGTTGAACAACCAAGCTTCTGAAAGACGTTCAAGCCTTCATATTTTTAATATTTCTGAAGAGGACTGCTATGAGGTTCAAAAAAATGCAGGCCACAAAGGGAGGATATCATTACATGTCTATGTGCTGCACTGCATACAGCACTACTGAGTGGTTTGAGAGGGAAGAAAACCTTCTGGAAGTCACTCCAGCTACAGATCTTCATCTCGTCTTGTAATTTTAATAGCTTTCTTTGTAATTTTTTTTTTTTAAAGGGAAGAATGAGAACGGAAGCAAAAAGGATGAGAAAGTTGGTAATTTGTGGACAAAATATCTTTGTCCCACTTCTGCCATTCTCTATGAATCTGTGGTTGAAAAGTATGTAAATATCTCCAAAAGACAAAGTAAACACTGGTGTATCTATCAGGATATGATGTTAACAGGAGGCTCGTGAAAGCTAGTTGATGGCGGCGACGCCATTCAAATAGAACAAGGATTCTTAAAAAATAGAAATTACGTCCTCAAAAATATGGACTAAATTAGACTAAAGGAGGCAAAACAAAGAACAAAAGTATCACAAGAAGAAAGAAAAAGCCATAATAAAGTCTGAAACATATGCCAAGACATAAATACATTCACGAGGAATGAGCTCTGTATGAGTGTGTGCTTCACCTGTGATACACTTCACCTATTTGTCCTTGTGAAAAAGTGAGAAAAAGGAAATGTTCATCTCTGCCAGTGCTACTTGTTCTGAAAGTGCCCAAACTCAAATGCTTGGCCACAAGCCTACTCAGAGTAAGAAGGTACAAGAAGGACACTCACTCAAAGAAAAACACCTTCCTGCAAATTTGGAATCTTGTATTTATGTACTTGACACAGCATCTTTCTGTTTTACAATTACACATGGTAAAACTAATGTGTGATTCTCTGATTTCTCTGTAATAGCACCAAAAATATTCTCGTTTTTCACACTCCATTAGAAAGCTGTGCCTTCCTGCAAGGTCTTGCTCTCATCACGGAACTGTGATTCAGGTCCTGGGCAATAAGAGTTGTTAGAATTTCCATCTAGTTAAAGGCCCATTTATCTGCTTCTTAAAATACCCCAGAACTTCAATTAGTAATACAATGAAGCTGTGTCCGTGCCAGAAATGAAAAGCGTATCTTTGATCCACAGCACCTGTGCCTAATACATTCAAAATAAATGTTTCTTGAAGTGCAAGGTGTAGACCACACACACGCTATATATATATATATATATATAAGTATGTGGTCACAGCACATATTTTCCATGTAAGGCCCACTTAAGTTCTCCATATGGCTTCAGAAGGGCTTAAGGAGACATAAATTTCCATTTTTTTCTGCACAAGAGTGAATCTTCCCCCTAAAATTAAAATTTTGGCAAAATATTTTTTTTAAAAAAGTATCTGGTTAAACAAATCAGAAGTCAGCACCAGACTACCCTTGATTTTATTTACAGCTTCCCCAGCCCTTTTGTAGCCACAGGTGGAACAGCCATGCAGATACTGCCATCGATACATACTCTCATGGCTTCCTGGATGTGGTCTTGGCGTACAAGCTCAGCTGAACGGTCCATGTACCACTTCAAACATCGGATCAACTCTCTGAATGTAACAGTGAAAAGAAGAGGAACCTTCAGCAGGATTTTAAAATTAGTCAGGCAACAAACATTCTGGGTTTGGGGAGAAATCTATAAAATAGTCTCATCTGACTCCGTTTCAGTGGTCAGCTCTAGCTGTCCTAGCTACTGAATTTACATAAGTTTCAAAACCGAATTTACATGATATATAAGTTTCAAAACCAGAAAATAATTTCTTCTCTGTAATTGACTTAGAATATGAGGAACCTAAGAAGAACATCAAAAAGATGTAATTAAAGAGACAGCTTTGATAAAGACTTGCAATACAGTTCTAAGACCAAAACATACTTTTTTGTAAAAGAAATTCCAGATCTCCTCTAAATAAGCATTTTTTAGAAATTAAGATCACAAAGAAAACATATGCATCTATTTTCTTAAGTACACAATACCATTTGGACTAAAATAGTTGTACCAAAACCACGGTTTATTTCAGACATCAGACTACCAAAAATCCTTTCTTTTTTTCGGGAAGAGGTGATAATTAACACAAAGCAGAACACCTTTTTACCCTCTGAACACAACTATGCCTTCTAGTCTTGTATAGTCTCTACAGTTTTTTACCTGCCATTGACACAAGATTTTTAATATCTTTTTTATTTTTAATATAAATTTTTATTTTCAATAATGTGAACGCCTTAAAACAATCAAAACCAATTATGCATTGTTTTTAATAGTTTGCTGTGGCCAAAGATAGAATGTTCTCAAATGTACAAAAGAAATGGTCTAAAAGGAAGGAAAAACAAAATGCTGAACAATAACTGTTACTGCTTTCAAAAAATCTGTCTTCCTGTCTGATGCAGAGCTCAAAAAAAGAATACTAAAAATAAGGCGGAATCTTCAAAGTGACAGTGAAAATTAAGTTTCTGATCTACTGAAATTATACATTTACTCTAATCAAACAGAACATCATCTTAGGGAATACCTGTCTACTTTGGAAGATGAAATTACAATTAGTTCTCTAAGCTTTCACACAAGTCTTATATCCCAACATCCTTCTTTAGACAAGAAATGTATTTGCTCTTGGTAGCTCATTAGTATAGACTGCTAATGAGTGTTACTGAGTGACAGTGTCTCTTCAGTTAAAAAAAAAGAAAAGAAAGAAAGATTTGCCAGTTCAGAAAGGCAAGATAAATTCCAAAGTCTGCTCGTTCTTAGCCACAGGTGACACTGAGCAGCTTTTCTCTGTAACTCTGCTGGCAAACTTTCATCTCAGGAGTTCGACTTTTGCAAACCGCTGCTAAGAGGAAGGTTATGATTCTGATGGTGACATCATTCCGAGCCTGCTAATCGCACCGCTTGAAGCGATGGATAAACAAAACCTACTTGTAAGCCAGTGCTCCTGCAAAGTGCTTCTGAATGTAAGTGTCCATCACAGGTCGAAAATGAAAGTACTTGCTGTCACGCAGCAGATTGATGATGAATACCTGTGAGAGACGAAAAAGTGAACCCATAGTAAAGAAAACCGCCCGTTGTTGCTGGGTTTCTGTAAACAAGTGACACAAGCTAAGAACACTGAAATACACCAGTTTCTTTGAACAGTGGGTAGTTGTGTTATTAGATGTTATTGTTTGCTTCTCCCAAGTGGTAGCAAATATTGCTGTCCTCCAGCTGTTGAGGCTATTCTGCCCTCCACACCCAAGAATAATACAGAAAACATTAGGCTGGATCCAGCTGAATAATTCGTATTTCATGGAAGTAAAATATGAGTAACATGATAATAAGAAACTTAAGACTCACTGACCATGAGATAAAGTAACAATTCAGCAGCTTACCAAAGACTGAAAGACCAACAGACCATACTTCTCTGTGTTGTCATCCAAAACTACAAACAACGTGTCGAGAATATCTTGCAGGAACTAAAAGGATATGAATAAACAAAGAATTTCAAATTCAACTGTATTCAAAAGAAAGAAGGTTATTTCCCCCCTGCTTTAATTATTTAATACGCGTTGGTATCTTTGCAAAACACTTGCCAAGGACAAACCACTTCACGCTCACCCATATGATGCGACAGATTTTCATTTGTTTTTACTAAAGGGGATTTTTCTCTTTACAAGGAATATTTCTAAACAAAAATGAGAGAAAAACAAAAAATAAGAAATATGTACCACGTGCCTGATTTGGAAATATAACCGAGTGCTCCTTCACTGTAAGCCGACTCAAAGTGCTGCCTAACAACAGTGGCAAAACAACTTACTTCCATTCTCATATCATTAGAGTGTATCAGATACTGCTTGTCATCAAATTTAAGCCTTGGCAGCACATTAACTGGTGCTCCAAATTATGTTTAATATTGAAAACTTTTGTTATATGACAGAAAGTAAAGCTGTGGTAACAAGCGTTAATTCTATGAAGTTACATATTGCCAATTGTTTCTTTCATCCAGAACGCTGCAGCTTACTGAATGCTGACAATTCACTCATTTTCTTTCCTGAAAGCCCAGCCCTCAGAAAGGATGACTGTGAAGAAGGATGCTGACGATCAAGTCAACTGCACATTCTCTCCTGATTTTTTAATCTATTCTAATTAAATTTCCAATGTGGAAAACAAAAAATAAAATACAACAATTTATGAAGTCTCTGAAAGGATAAAATGTCTTTTTTTCTGAATTATTACATTCTGTTCTTCATATCCCAATGCCAAATGGCAGCTGATTTAGGGAGGGAAGTACTTCTCCCCTTGGATTAATTCAGCCCATATATTTTCATGCTTTTCTCTATAAAGACCAGATACTTGTACTACCATGCAAACAAAATGTACAAAACATGGCATCCTTGAAGAATTCCAATATAAACAGAGTATTGTCCTCTTCTCTTACTGTTACCAGGTCATCATGAAGATTAACTAGCATTCAAGATACAGCAACATTCAAATGAGTTACAGTGAAGTAGCTTTAATCATGAACTACTAATTAAGTGATGAGATTTCTCTATGGCTTCTCTTTGGCTGTCTGTCATTACAAATTACCTCCTTTTACTTCTAGATTTATAGAAATAAACTCTAGGGAGAGTTCTCAGCACACCTAAAATTATCAGAGGGATATCTGGAATGCTTTTTGGTTTTTTTCCCGGAGACCACAAGCATTCAAATGCATTTTGAAGTTCCTTTGACCTGAGAGTCGAGGTCACACAAAGGACTGGCACGCAGAGCAACATGGTCACAAAACACGATGCCATTATCAGATAGGAGATGGGTTACTGAGAGGTTCCACACGCTAGAGGAGCAACTGATGCTCCAGGCAACAGCTCCACTTCACAGTGCTGGGACAGGAAAACAGTTTTGCAGGATGGCTCATCGGCCACTGAGCAAAACTTAACTTTCAAGGTTTAACATTTCTTTCTCGTCTAAACAGACGTTTGGAACGTATTTGCAAAATGGAAATACAGATCAATTCTACTAGCTCTTTGAAAAGGCCAAGTTTTCCAAGTCAGCTCTGTTTTCTTCAGTCTAGAAGTGACCAACCACACGCAGTTGCAGAGAACATCCTTTAGAAAATACTGTTGGAACAGAAAAGTCTGCACAAAACCACTGCCGCACCAGCAAGCAGCGCAGCTCAACAGGAGTGGAGCAATCAGTGCTGAGGACTCGCAGCACATGCAGGTGAGGGAATTTTAATAAGGATTAGCTCTATTTTGATCCCAAGGACTAACGATCCATTACTTTTTGGAGTGCATCTTCCTGTTCAGTTTCACCTCAAAATAAAATCCCAATTCACACGCTCTGAGAATTCACAGTGTGAACCAAAAAGTACAATAAGAGGGAACATTCAGAAGTGTGCTGCAGGTCTGAACTCGCCTGCTGTCACAGATACATCCAAAGACTGTTATTTCATGCAGTACCTTAACAATTTCCTCGCCACTGACATGCCTCAGTCTTCCTAAAATATCCATCACACGATCTGGGTAAGCTTTCCATTTCAGCAGGGCAAGCAAATCCACTGCAGAACAGCGAGAGAAAGAGCAAGAATCCATACCAAGCATGGCAACGCCAGACCCACCAGAGATTCATTACGTGTTACATTTCTGCTCTTGTTGCAGTTCACAATTCTCAGAAAAAACAAATACGTGAGGGAAAACAAGAAGGCAAATACGGAGTAAGTCCAGTACTACTAACAAAGAAACGAATGGAGGAATAGAAAAGTACTTTAAAAAGAGTTGACGCTGCACGGTGGACAAAACTTTTGTCTTCCCATGCTTCAGGGATGTCACCATAACCATTTTTTTTTTAAACTTAGTAACTCTGTTAAAGCAGAACAAAGCAAACTTTGGGTTGTGTAGAAGTGCTAACATTGAATTTTTTCTTCTTCAATCATTTAATGAAAGTTAACTTTGCTTTAACATATTACCCTTCTCTTGCACTTAGAGTAATGTCTCTAATTTCTCTGACATCTTTCAATATCCTCATTTCCTCAAAAACCCAGTTTCTGCTCATTTCAATGGTCTTAGTAAAAAAAAAGGTACGTATAATGAAATTACAACAAAGGAGTATTTTAGTAAAACAAACAGAGCACGAACACACACATCTCTCTTTCCCATAATCCCTGTTGCCTTGGGCAGTTTGAAGGATCAGCTACGTACCATTCTGAGTCAGTTTGGTAGAAGAAAGCTGCGTGGAGACTGAAAACGTCTCTTTGGTGCTGCGCTGGAAGATGAGGCTGGACGGGATGTTGGGGCAGCCGTTGTAGTCCTCTTTGCAGCAAGGCAGCCCCAGGTACAGTGCGTGGTTGTTAAACGTGCTGTTCTCGTCACACTGCAGGTACGGGACAAGAAATGGAATTGCACTTAGTCTGTCTCATTCCAGATACTCCGAGGCTGACACGTTGCCTGACAGGACTTCTGTCGATCTTTTGGGTGCGCAAGAACACTTCTAAGAAAAAGCTGTGCGTACCACCTTGGGCACCTGTACATACACAGACCAGACCCAGCTCTAGAAAGCGTGGCCTCCTAACCACTGACTCTTTAGAACTTACCATGGTCTTCCAACTGTACAGCTTACTGCTGCCGTCTGAAAACCACACTGAAGAATAAACCAAGGTAAATCAGCAGGGAGGAAAAAAACCCAAAATACTCCTCCCAAACCCCTTGCTACAGGGTGGCCAAGCTGCAGCACTGTAACAAGATGCGTCTGAAGGACAGCGTAATTTTAGAATACAAAGGTAATGCCATAGGCTGGTAAAACTGCTGAATGCTCATAAACACTAGTATGTTTGAACTCAAAATACACAGGATTAACAGAACACATCATTATCTGAAGGGAAAAGGTGAGCTGCACCTAGAATAGAAGGCTGTATCCATCTCTAGTCATGTGATTTCGAATTTATAAAATTTTGAAAATACTATTAATTTGTTCCTCCCATACTTCTAATAAGGGGGGAAAAAAGATAATGTAATGACCATTACTTATTTGAACTGAAGTAGAGACGAGTAGGTGAAAAGTCTGCAGAGATGAACGGGTACCTTATAAACGTAAAGCTCATGGATATCATCCGACAAGGTGGTGCCATCATCTCGCATCAATGGAGTGAACGCGAAACCAAAGAGCTTCTTTTCTCCCTTGTCTTTTGCTGTAGCAAGAGATAGAAATAAGGAATCATATTTGTACACGTTCTTCCATCCATATATACCACACGGTTATTCACCAACTTCTCTGCACGCCTAACAAAAAGCATGCAGGTTAGCATAAAAAACAACGTATAATATACTATGCCTAATTCTATGCAAATGATCGACAAACCTCAAAGCAAACACAAACATGCCCATCATAGTAACAGAAAATGCCGTAAAGAAAACATTCTACAGGAAATCATAGCAAAAGAACAGCAGGGGAGAACATCTACAAAATCTTTTGCCCTGCGCTGATTGTTTGTGATGTTTTTAATGTGCTGTTTAATAAATGTAGCAACGCGCTAATTAGCGGTGCACCTTCCCTGTGTTCTAAGTTGGCAGCCCTTTCCTGCCTTCCGCCCAGTAACAGCCTCAGCCAAACACACATTTGACACTGGAAAGACCTCAGCTTTTTTGGCTTTCTCCTGGTTATGTTTTGCACTCACTGGAGCAATGTCTGAACTCAAACCGGAGGTGAGACCCACGGAACCTGTCTATAGGGATGGGCAACTTGATGATTTCCCCCCATCGAGGGCTGTTATTGTGGTAAAGGACAAAAGAGTGGTACGCGCTCCGGCTCGGCTCTCCTGAGCCCAGGCTGATGCAGTCCTGGAACAAAAGAAAACAATTTAAGATTAAAAGACATCACATCACTACAGATGAGTCATTTTATTACACGGTGATAACCTTTATATAATTCATCTTTTTCTGCAGACATAAAAGAAGAGTCACAAGCAGAAACCCAGACACAATGAAACCTGAAATTTTTGAAGAGATCTTTAAACTGTGTTTTGGGTCAAAAGATGAGCTAGGAGACCTATGATACTGGATGAATTCCAGTACCTTAAGCTACTATTTAAGTTATTATTTAAGCTAAGTTTCTTATCAAGCATAGAGTAGATATAATAAACACGTAAGTTCAAATGTATAAAGACAAGTCCAAGAAAAAAGGACCTAACAGGACCATCACTTGTAATATTAGACTTTTCTGAAAAGAGTATCTAATCAGATTTCTGCTTCAGTATCTCAGTTCAGAAGCGATACCTGAACTTTTGAAGCTTTTTAAAAAGCTGGTCTCATGAAACTACAACCATCCAGCCTCATCACATATCCCAGAAAATTTGGATTGAGTTACCATTAGTGGTAAGCAAGGAATTTCTGTTGAATAGTCATCTCCAAAACATATCATGGGATCTAAATTTCTGCTTTTAGATACAAAAAGCTCACAGAACTTGAGCAAAATTCTCAAAATACAGCTGAAAAACCCCCATGAATTGGTATTGTTTAAGAAATACAGAAATCCATAGCCACAACATAAGCAAAGGAAGTCAGGAGAAATACTGCAGTCCTGAAATAAGGGCAGTAAAAGGTCTTTGGTAATGAAGACATGGAGCAGAAAGCACATTTTTTTATATAAGCACTAACCCATGTTCTAGACCTAGCACTTACATGCAATATCTTACAAAACGATGGAGGGGAAAAAAAACCAGACATCTTAAGAGATATCTTCACTTTTAGCATCTCTAAGGATAATGAATCCAGGAAGTAAAACAGAAGCTAAGCAGACCTAGAATGACACATGCAATACAAATTCTGATGTAAAAACACCCCACATGGAACAGTATTGTGACAGGAAGAGCTACCAGTCATTTCCCTAAGGCATCTCTAAACTCTATTCCAAGAAAATACCAACAATGTTCATTTGATTCTTTTATCTGTAATCAAGTGACTGTCAAATCAAGCGTATCCCATTAACCAAACCCAGTTAGTTCAACCTGCGTTAATATTCGAGAAAGTTAAGAATTTGTGAAGAAGCCCAAAAAGAAAGAAAATTTCTCTGGAATTTCGGGATTCAATGCATGAACATACTCCCTGGACAGAGGTTAACTGCAAGGCTCCAATCCGAACTGAGTGACTGTAGCACATACTCAGAAAAAATTAGTCCTCTCAGAAAAATTAGTCCTCTCAATTAAGTCTTAGTAACCATATGGTATGTGCCAGAATCCCGGCATATATATAAATAAAAGTGATTTTTTAAACGCAGCAACAAGAATCAACTGCAGCTATGAGCATGCTGGAGTGAGAGTAGCGGTGGCAGTACTAAAAACCAGAATGCCTGCAATATCCCAGTTATGTTTTTGATAAGCATAACGTGTTGGGCTTCAGCGTAGCAATTCCAAAACCTCATTCTGCCTTGGGTTCTTAGGAGAAAGTAACGTAGTATTTGTATTTCTTCTATAAGGTACAGTAAACTTCAAGTTTTCATGTGAGCTTTTTTCTGTTACCTTAAAAAATTACCTGCCTTGCCAGCCGAATGATTAGCCTTTGAATGCTCTTTCATGCTACCAACTTTAAATAAATGAATAGGTGAAGAGCTTTCTTCTGGTTGTTAACGTATTTTCTACGCATTTATACTACAATCTGTAGCCTGAGGAGGGAGGATTGTTTAATTCTGAATTGTGATCTGCAAAATGCAAACATGAAACTAGTCTCCGTACACCTAGTTATCATGGGACCCAAATCTGTAAGTGAATTAAGAGGGCAGAGGCAACTAAAGGAAACTACACCAGAAAAAGCATCAGGTAATAATCATTTTATCATTTAAGGTACGCCCTGCAATTGATAAGACATTCCTGCTACTGGAATAGAAAGAAGAGTAAATGAGAAATGTGAGAAGGTTTTTTATTTTTCAGACTATATTGAAAAGATACCAACAATTGTAAGACCATTTTGAAAAGGAAATACTCATTTTTCATTTCAAACTGCATTGTATTCTGGGAATAATTTCACTGCTTTCAATAGGACTATTTCTAGACCAAGATACACTCAACAGTATTTGAGACAGAATATTCTCATTAATGTTCTGCTAAAATCGTCATAAAGGCATAATTCAGATTTGGGTTGTGCTGTTGAAAAGTTTAGAGATTTTATTCTACTGTCAGATGAAAATTTGGTGGCAATTTCCCACTGCACTGTGCAAGTCAGCACACACTTTCTCATTTGGCAGCCTCTGCTGTGGAAAGGCCGTAGCTCAGGAACAGAAAAGGGTATTTCAACCAAGAACAGTAGTGCTTTGGGCTCAAGGATTAAACTTTTAGTGTTCTGTCCGTACTATTGTAAACTTGAACTGGAGTTTTTCATTAGTTTCTCTACTGTATCACCTACCAAAAGCTACTAAATCAATGCCATAACTAGACAAATGAAACAGAAGAAAGAAAACACCTACACTTGACAGTGAAAGCAACCTTGGCTCACGCAAGTGATTGTCCAGGGGCCAGGGAACCCAAACAAAGCAATTCCCTTCATCAGTAGCCCTGGCCAACACGCACGTTCTTAACATTTATACTAAAATGTTATTAGACTCCTCTTGTTGCAGTCTTTACTATTTTCTTTTAGATTATGCTGAACGATTGACACAGAAGTCCTGATCTAGCAGCCTCTTTACAGCTGCTTCATTTCGGAATGGAACTCTGTGTTTGGGTGAAAGCACCTCCCTCCTAATGGAAAACGGCAGGTCATCACACACTGCTCTAGGTGTCCACACCGAGTGAAAAATAAGCCATCTAGGGTTTAAAACTAAATTCTTAATATCAAAGGTAAAACAGTACCCATTTAGCAGCACACTGTAACAACCCAGGCTAACAGACCTGTGTTAAGTTTTAGGTAAATGGATCCTTAGACTTCCCAAAACCCATTACACAGGTGGGACAGTTAGAACTGGTGGAGCTCTTTGTTCTCAGGGCTTTTCACCTGAAGCATGGGGAAGATTTTGAGCACAAACCTTCCCTTTATTTTAGAACTGAAATCTGCATTCTGAAAGTTGAGACAAACTGGGAATTTACAGTTTAAAGAGCTAAATCCTTATAATTTTTGAGGCATTTCTGTAGACTTAGAACAGCCATATACACCTAAAAGGGTCAGTTGTCTTCTGCAAGGATATTACTGTTGAGTTGTAAGATAACCCACTAAGTTAGAAGTAATTCCAGATGGCTGTCTCATTTGCTTTAACTTTGGGAGATGAATTTGCAGAATTTTTAATTCATGTAGAAACTACCGCAGCGATGAAAAAAGAGGAGACATGATTAGTTTGCAAACTCAATTCTAAATAGCTGCTTTTTTCTCTTATGTGCATGTCATTATTCCTTCAAATTGTCACTGAGCACTTTTGAACTATGCCTCTATATTCAGTTCAATTGATACTCAGTTTTGTATGTTGTTTTTCTAGTTCTATTCTGCAGTTATGAAAGAACGCAAATATACCTAAGCAGTGAGAATGAGTTCAAATTAATGGGGAGTTCAACTCCTATTGCCCTTGATGGCTCTTTTCCTTATTTTTCAGTAGATATGCTAGCTTACACCTTTCAGCATTTCCTACGTAGAAGAATCCTAGTGTCTGCATGCTTGAAATACAGGGGATCTTGGGCATCATCAGACATCATGAACCAAAGATCTCTCTGACGTAAAACCAAGTATCTTTGTTGCTTTGACAGCAACTATACAGGGGAGCAGTAACATAAAAACCAGTATAGAGATTTTCTTCTCAATAGGTGGTTTAAGTTTAAAAGCGACAAAAAATCCTTTATACGTAAAGTATCTCCTTTATGGCAAATGTTCACCTGATTGTTTTTCCTAATGGGATTGACCACCTTCTCCTGTTCTTTGTTTGTACCATGTCTGTATGCACTATCCCACATAAAGCCCTGAGAACTGTTACAGGCAAAGGTAAGAAAAAGATAACTCGGTATCTGTGAATGACCATTCCAACCAAAACCCCTCAGAAGTTAAGACTGATAATGTCTAGAAATTATATGGCTTTTATACTTAACCATTAGCCACAGTTACGGTGCAGTTAGGTATGTTAGCATGTGAAGAGGCTGATATTGCAGTTTAGAGGGTAAAGACCTACTTTGGTCTTTGGCAGACGGCTGTGAAATAAAGTGATGATTAAAAACATGTCACTCAATTTGAAAGGTACGCTTAATGCAATTAAAGACTAATGGACTGTGACATTCCTGCAACAGCTATGAGCACAAACCAGTTCCTTTCAAGAGATATCCTTTACTTTTAATGAAATCAGAAGCAATTGTAGTAAATGAAGGAAAAGTTCTCCTTTCCATTAAAAAAAAAAGAAAAAAAAAGATTGTGGCAAC
Organism: Chionis minor; assembly: GCA_013398295.1. Lineage (NCBI taxonomy): Eukaryota > Metazoa > Chordata > Aves > Charadriiformes > Chionidae > Chionis > Chionis minor. The sequence continues at coordinate 537,791 of VZSF01009849.1, read as the reverse complement.
GAGGTTGGTACACAAGCACTTTGGTGTTTAGACTCTCCTACGATAATGGCTACAAAGGCCATTCTATTGCAGTGCAGGTAAAAAAACCCCTGGTAGATGTTTACGTCGAAATACTTCCCATTTACTTCTCTACCCTCACACCCTCCCACCCCACACAAAGCTCACTTCTCTTCAATACTAATAAGGCAGAGGAAGAAAGAAAAACATGAAACGTCACCATCCACAGCTGGAAAGGAGCCATCCCAGGATGAAAGCCAACATCTTGGAAATAAGGTAACTTAAATTTATTTTCCAAAACTACATTCAGTACCAACCGTAACTCCAACAACTCGGACTTAAAGTCTCTCTTGTAAACACATTTCATCATGTTGTACGACACACATTATTTAATCTGAGATATTTGTCATATACTCTTCAGTTCTTTCTGACGACAGTTACGCTGAATTTTCTTTTTACTATAGCCGCTGACATCACATTTTGAAATTACCTAAGCTTTTTGATTTATGAATACTTTCTCCAGGTCTCCTATTCCCATGTAAGGGATGCGCTCTGAATTCTTTCAAATTTGTAACTGTCCACTTCATCATAATATATAGTTTTAAAACTTACCAAAAAAAAAAAAAAAATATCTAGTTTTAGTTTAGCCCTGCCTTTGCACCAGAGACGACAAAACAAGAGATGTCCATGGAGCGAGCAGACGGCACCTGAAGGTCAGAGGAAACAAGCACTTACCTTCAAGATTTCTCCATCCGCATAGAGCACGTACATGGTCACTTCAATGTTCTTCTGCACGCTCTTCCCACCTCTTTCAAAGTCTCCCTTTTCCAACGTCAGGTACAAGTCGTTGCGTATGTCACCTACAGTAAAAAGCGGAGCCACAAGCTTAAATTCAACACGGGAGACTCGGTGCCTGCGTGCAACACATTTTGATTCTGCAAACCATTTTCTGTGTTCTGCAAGACTATGGCTGATGCCCAAATCATTCCAAGCAGCAAGTTAATTGTTAATAAAGATGAACATTTTAACATCAATGCATAAAATCAGACCACTGTTAGTAATGCCTTTATTAAGTGTGAACTTGGGATCAACACTTGCTTTTATTGTGTGTAAGTGGGGAAGGGAAAAAAGCCTTCTACTACTTTGCCTGTTTAGCAGATTTGGAAGTATCAAGCTAAGCCTGACAAAACATCATTTACATCAGACTTCCTATTTCCAATGTATTTTAATACAAATGAGTATTTTTTTTGATGATCGGCAGAAAATTATGCTCCGTTAGCTCTTCTTCCAAGTATTTTCTATATTTTTGTAATTTCTTTTTATTGTAGCAACAAAATAAAAGCAGCCTTTTTAGAAACCCGGTTGTAATTCAGTTCAGGTGGATTAAGAACTATTGAAGTTCTGTTGTGAGATTTCTGGCCAGCCCCTGCTGTCCACACACAGGAATATAAGCAGGCAGGCAGCATGGACACTTGCCAGTTTCACACTACCTCCTTTTCAAGAGCATTCAGAGCAAACGACTACACTCAGAAATACAAATGCTAGCATCTATCTCAGCATCTTGTTATCCTGAATTTGACAGATTCCTGGTCGCTTTTTTTTTTTTTTTTAAAGAATCTGATTGGGAAATTCTGCTTTCAAAACTAATGCAGTCATTTCTAAAGCGTGCACCAAAAGGAGAGCAGGCAGCACCTATTTCTCTGTAACCTTTAGTTACTGTCACCATTTCATGATGGCTCACTTCCCACTTCATTTTATTTACTTGCCACAAAGGCAAACATACTCAAAAGCAATATATAAAAGTATCAAAAAATTAAAATAATAAAAAAAATAAACCCTTTCAAGGCAAGTATTTTGTTAAGCAGCCTCAAGAGACTTAAATAATGAAGTAATGGCATGGTTCTCCAGCAAAGCAGAGCCTCCTTGAATGTCTGATTTCTTCCACCCCAGTACTTGGAGAAGCTGATGCAGTTAAATCTGTTTATTAATCAGCAGCACAATGAAATAGGCAGCATTTGCTTTCAGGCAGTGAGGGATATCCTTTTGTGTCTGTCAAAGAAGCACTTCAAATTCTTCTCGGAGTCTATAACCCCACAGAATTTGTTCCTTAGTCTACCATAGGGACAAACAATAAAAGCTTTCAGCCCCGTCTTCACTTTCATTTTTATTTCTGTAGATAAATACAACTTTTTAAGCATGGAAAAAAATACAGCTCTGTAGCTGACATTCAGTGCTTTCTGCTAGGGCCTCTTTATGAATGGAAATCTGTATGCAAAATGTCCTCCTTTTTCCATCAACCTCACCCTGGCTGCGGATTCACACAGAGTCGCCGGCTTGAAACACCTCGCAGTCAGAGGTCTGCAAACGCTACGGCTCATTAGCGGGGAAAAGATGACAGCAAGAGGCTGGTGAAAGACCTCAAATATTTGATCTGTTTTTTCCTCATCAAAGAACAGTCATCAAATGCAACACTCCACGGTCCACAACAACGGAGAAAATGATCTCACTGATAAAATCAAGCTAAGCTACCCGTATGTTGGCTATAGGAGTATCGAGGAAATACAAAACTCACTGCAGAAGATAATTTAAGTAGGGACTTTTGTTTTGAAAATGCTCCTGCTTAACAGACTCCATCCCTTTTTCTGAGCAGTTTGCACAGTGTGGGGAAAAAAATTCAATTTATATGCTATAACTCTTAATAGAAATTAATTGTACTCACTATAATTAGCATTTTGGAGCTTCCTATTTATGACCTCTTTTCTGGAAGACAGTCTGGCTACACAAAGTCCAATGTCAGATTGCAAGTAATTTTCCAGCCTAAATTAAAGGCAGCATTTAGTTATATTTAGCATCCTATCTCCTATTAAGCTTAACAGGTGGGGTATTACTGCGTTAATTAAAAAAAAAACGCCTTTGGGGTAGGGGGGTAGAGGAAGCCAAAAACCAGTGGATTTGCATCAAAATGAGTAAAAAAACAAGGGCAAAAGTATTTTAGTGAAGTATAACAGGGTGCTCAACCTCTCGTGAAAATACTGTCTATTGAATCTTAACAAAACCAGAAAAGGTCGTTACATATTGTAAAAATAGGCAAGTAAATGTATTGCGGAAAGACAAAAAGCATTTAACTATCAGGTACGGAGCCCATCCGCTTCTTGAAAATCTGGAGTTAAAACTACAAACTCAAACACTTGTGTTGATTTCAGCGAAAATAACCTCCCTATAAAGCAGCATCTCCTTTCCCCAAGGCATTGGCTAACCACATCTCTGCTGCGCCTTTGCAAGCCATTTTTTTCTCCAACTAGGGCTGTTTTTGAGGGGGCTGAGCACGAATGGGCAGCGCAGAAACGAGAGCAAATGCTTGAACACAGGGCAGTTTATTAAAAATTTTAATTGGAGTATGCAAATTGCCAGGCTAGAGAAAACATTCTGCAGCACCCAAGTGCAGGAACAGCACAGCGCAGCCTGCACGGGACTACGCAGAAAGTGCGATCAGTACGACCCAAAGTGATCCCCGTCAGCTCTAACACAGAACGGCAGCTACGGATCAAGTCGAAAATCTTGGCAGATAGAGCTTTCCCCGTATTTAATTCCATTGGGGGGGAAAAAAAAAAAGAAAAAAATAACAAACTGGATTAACAGACCAGACAATTCATGGCCTCTACATGGCAAACGACTGCACAAACAGTATTGGCTCGGAAGTGACAATAACTCGCATTTTGAGAGAAAACCGGTGTGCTACACCAGCCTGGGTCACATCGGCCCCGTGTCTCCGCAAACAGAGCGGTGCAGATCGTAGAACTGGGTTAGCTGTGGCCTCCTATCATCAGTACAGGAATAAAAAAGTGCTAGAAGGCTAGTGGGACAAAGGGATTTATAGACTAAAACCTGCGGATGACATTGTAAGCCGAGATCTCTGTGTTAGATGGCTGCCAAGGATGAACTGAAAACCTAATCAGAGTTTTCAGAACGGCATTCATTTCAAAGACCATCTCTCTACAATTGTTTTCAATTTAAAACCAAATGCAAACTGCGTTTTAACATAAAATATGTGCAGTTTTTACACATGCAGTTACTGAGAGTCATTCTTTATGAAACGTCTTGAACGACAGTATTTTTTGCAATATTAAAAAGAATTTTGTTCTGATTTGCTACATGGCTCTTCCTTTACCCTCCCCCTTCATCTTTATGGGGGTTTTGTTTTGTTTGTTTTAATCTATTTACAAAGCCTTGTGTCAAATGTAAAACTGTCGTTTAAATTACAAGTCATCAATTACAACTTCGGGGGTTTAGCTTGTATTGAAATGAAAACCTTTCTCACATGACCTAAAACGATTTTAATGGGGGAGTGGGAAGGGAAGGAGTGATGGAAAGCGCTACACAAGCCATATATTGACTTTTTGTTTACAATATATAAAAAAGACATACTGGAAGACTTCCAAATATTTATTTTTCCTTTTCAAGACTTAGTAACATTAAGTAGTCCAATGGCCAATAATTGTCTAGTCTCTATGAGAATAAGTAGGAGATTTAGCCTTGTAGGATTTGTAGGTTTCCCACTCAAAGACTAACCAGTTACTTGAACTGCAAAGAAATAGCAATTTACAGAAGCCATCTGCACTTCATCTGACACTTTTTATTCAGGGATTCTAAAAGATTTTGTACACTGAGGGCATGAGAGGTCCCTGTTTTAGACAGGTGAACGCTGTGTCAAAAAAAGGTTACCCAGTTCTCCTAAGTTCCTACAGGGGAAAGAGACAAACAAATCTCTGACATCTCGATTCCAGCAAATTTGTTTTCTAAGAGGCCAGTGTTCTGTGCCTCTGTGAACCCCTAAATGAGGAACCCCTGTGAGCTGGGGAAAAGCGGCAGCTCACAACGTTCAGGATGCGCAGGTCAAGTTTCAAGTACCTTAGTAAAACAACTGTATTTATCCAGAGAGTCTTCATGGGATTTTTTTTTTAAACTGAAAGTTTAGTCTTTTACAATTTAGGCAGCCCAGAACAATCTATCCATAAACCCCAGTATTTATGTCTGCATTTGTTAAATTGTTGAGATGGTCCTATTTCCTTAGGGCCCAACAGTGTGATATACTGTCTATGCGACTCCCTAACATCACTGGGTTTAGCATCTTTTTGAGAATACCGGCATTTTACAGAAGAGTGCCGACAACCCCCAGAACGTGAACGGGCAAGGAGGACCCTCAGGGTATCTCCCACAAGGGCTTATGAAGAGAAAGCAAACCCATACATTTATGTCCTGCATGTAACTACACGTCCCCGCAACTAGAGTAAATCCTCATCCCCTCACTGACCTCACTGAAGTTACCGCAATTTAAACCACTCAGGGTTCGGCTCTGTAAGAGACTCAGTCCAGCAAGTAAGTAAAATCTTTGAGACAAACTACGAAATGTAGAATATTTATACTCATGGATAGTGTTAGAACGTGCTTTGGCTGTATTTGTTCTAGCTCTTCACATCGGAAACTGCTCTTCTTTCTGGCTAGGAGAACCCTATTGAAGCTGACACCTCCATGAGGGACAGCTCTTCTCTGCAGCACTGTCGGCAGCGCGTCAGTCATCGGGTTCTGATCTCAAACAGCTAACGCACCCTTAAAGTTCTAACTTCCTCCAAATGAAAAAAATACGCAACTCCTTCTGAAGCGCAGCACTTTCAACACAGACGAGGTTAACAGAACGAGGCCCACAGTCAGCTTTATGACCATCACATTATTTCTACAAAACAAACAGACTAAATGAAAAAACTGACACTGCGCACTGTGTGGGATGGGTCTCCAACGCCCGCTGGCCTTCTCTCTGCCTGACCATTTGGTCTAGTTCTCAATCGTGTCTCAAAAGATGAAGAGTGCCGGCCTCACGCTGCGTAATATTCCCTTGCTCTAAGAGTGAAGTGAAGCCACCTTTGGCACCAGCGTAGAACTCGGCTGCGCTGCCTGCTGCACTACCACCGCCCTGAGGAACGACGATGCCTGGTATGGCCAGACAGTGGCTCTGGGGACCACATGAAATCCGTTTCAGCCGTTTATTTCTCTGCCCCTTCACTAGTCCCTCACTAATTTTTTTAAGACCGATATTCTTGAAATTGTTACAGTATGGAACTCTTGACATTGATGGTTGGACTCGATGCTCTTACACGCCCCTTCCAACCTAGACGATTCTATGATCCTGTGATGACTGTGAGTAATACCACAGCAGCGAGGGGAAACAGAGCTTTCATCTACTGCCTGTACGGCAAATTAAATTATCCTATAAAGAGAACATTATGCAAGTTTAACTCTGTGTTCCTCCAGCTTTCGGTGAACAGAACACTCAACTATTTCAAGGAAAAGGAACAAACAATACTTACTAGTTTATTTGCTATCCATTGTTCAACTTCTATGTCTAGAAAGGAATTTATACAATGCTCTTTTTAAATTCAATGATTCCCCTGAAATAGTTTCCTTTTGGTTGTAGCAAGTTGATTTTTAGTATTTTTTTTTCTTATCTCCTCAGACTTATTATTTTAACTTTCCATTTCTGTGAGTTTATTAATGCCAAAAATATTTTTTATTCTCTTTCTAAACGCTTTTTGGGGATAATTATTACATATTTACATCTTTTAGTCTCGTTGACTCTCTTGCCATGACCATTCTGAGAACAGCTGATGGACTTTGCCATGTCCATTTCTTAATGTATTTTTGCCATGACTTTGTGCTCACCGACAGAACAGATGCCAAGATGTTTCTCACCTTTGCTCCCAATTCCTCTGTCAGAGCTACTAAATTTGCCTGAAACACTGTGGTATGAATAGAGACTGGTAAGAAAAAGCCTACGCCTCGCTGTTACCAGAGTTTCCCTATGATGCCATGATTTGCCATCTTTACCAATCCCCAACATTCCATGAAAGACACGAAAATGGGAAAAAGCAAGCAATAAACAGACATTACACAGAAAAGCAGGAACTTACACCCAACTATCTTCATCTCTGCATCAGAAAGAAAGGAGAGAGAATAAAGGGAAAGGAAAGGGAGAGAAGCCAGGAAATTAAGACAAGGAGAGAGAAAAAAGAGAAAGAAACATCACTCACAAGTAGAAGATGAAGCATGCACTTTACATCAGAGGATCAAAGTAAAAGACAGAATACTTATCAGCACATGGGGAAGGGAAGGGATGTCCTTTGGGGAACTGACAAACGCCATGCCTATGCAACAGATTTCTGATCAGCAAGTTCTGTACACAAATAAAGTTGCAATCCAAAAGGCAAGCAGCACATGCCTCATTGCTTTTATCTCTGGGGAAAGGTAAAATTGCCAGGATCAGATGGACAGTCTTAAACCCAGCAGCAATTTAGAAAAGAAAAAAAAAGCAAACCAACCCACAAATGAACAAAAACCCAGCACACCTCTTCATGAGGCCGGTTTGACTGAATTCCTTCTAATTTGGACAAAAAAAGATAATTAAAGTATTTACGATGCTCTTCTCAGATCCCAACACAGAAGGAAACGAAGAACATTTTATCATTAGAAATTATGACAGGCATGGTTATTCTGTAGGATATTAATCTCATTCTGCATAACCATGCGAGATACAAGCACATAGAGACCAGTTTCACTTTATTTCTTAATGACGACCACCTACCACTCATGTTGCTCATAACTGAGTGAGAGAAAAGAGGGCTTAATGTAGGAAACTAGTGCTGCTGTTTGGAAAACAAAATGGGATAAAACTGTGTGATAAGACACAGCTAAAGAATTTTAATGGTTAAGATGTCTACATGTGAAAGATTTCCTATTAAAAAAGTGAAAATGTTAAAACCCATGACCAAGAAGATTCATTTGAAACGCTAGCGCTACTTACTTTTTTAAAAATAGATTCCTTGGTTCAGCAGAATGATCACTGCATATTTTAACAACACTAGATGACCTAGCCTTTATTAATTTATTCATAAAAAACATTTTTAAATTACACTGCTGTGAAAAAAATCTGCATCCACTAGCAAAGTACAAGTCATGAACTTTCTGTGCTCTTTTCTGAAAGAGGAAACCCTGTCTTTAATGAGAAAGAAACAGTTCTGAAGCAAAGCAAGGCAAAGGTAGTTTGACAAAGACAATTAAAGCAGCAGACAAGGCTGAGAACTGCTCATGTGCATAACAGTGTTGGGGTTTCGTTTTGTTTTTTCAAAAATGAAATATTTTCTAACTTTAGACAATACGAGTAAAGCTAAGAAGGAATGTTTGATTCTGGCTTTAACAGCATAAGCACAAAGGATAGACATTCCGTGTTCGTGTAGCTTGGCTTATTGAGGTGAAAGACACCTTACTTTACCCAAACGTTCTATCCTGGACACTCAAACCAGTCTGATCTACTGTTTTAAAAGCAAACAACAGGCTACAACACCTGCTGAATAATGCCAAACATATTTTCATTGCCAAAAAAAATTAGAAATAATTAGAATGAATACTGTTCATCTCATCAGTGAGGTTCTGTTATATTTTAATCTCTTAGAGATTTCATTATCCTGGAGAATATCCAGGATAATGAAATTTTTTGTTTAGAGCACCATTCATGGCTATGTCTCTCTTCACATCTCACCTCTACTCTGGCAATTTCCTGATTTATCATTACAGGGAAAGTCTGTTCACACGTCCATGGCTGCCTTTCTTTTCTTACCTGGTGTTTAAAGACATTTACAGATTGCCTTTCTCCACACATGAGCCTTTTTTTTTTTTCCCCCAAAGACTAACGCCTAGAGCTTGGCATCCAGACTCTGTGTGTGCAGACCTCTGGAATCTAAGAGAAGTCCTGGCTGTCCAGCACCTCTAGAGGCAGAAGCATTCAGCAGCAGAATGGTGGTCCTTTTCACCACCTTTGTATCAATCAGTATTTTCAGTGGATAGACAGATATATGAGACCAATTCCACACAGAGTATCATCTTTAAAATCCCTATGTTTTCTCCAACAAGAATCCAGTTTGTGGTTCCCACAAAACTGAGATTAGCAAGCAGCTGTGGTCTTTTGCAGAATACCATTTGAAAAACTGCTGGGCTGCCCAGAGCTGGGAGCTCACTGCGGTACCGGCATAGCGAGCCTTACAACGGGAGGGCTGCAAGCATACGCTGTGCCATTGGGTTTTAATTTACTTAAATGTGCAAGGACTCTAGGCTGAATACCACAAAGATCATAATAACATACTTATGATTTGGTGGACATCTCTTGCACTGAGCCAGTGTTTTCACTACAGTTCTTAGAGGAAAGAAAGTTTGGAAATTTGAACTAACTGCAACGAACAGAGAATTTTTCAAGTTTAGGGTAAGAGCACTTTTCACATCAAAACTGCTGACCTGCTTGGTCAACTTCTAGGCAAAAGCACTGCCCGAAACAACAGACGTAGAGGGAAGACAGGCCCACTCTGCCAGCCTGCGTTAAGAGGCTAAGGCCCAGAAAATGAAAAAAGCAACTAGAGGGAACACTGACGCCATAAAGCTGTTCCTTAAGCTAGCTAAAATTCAGTGGTCTGAAGCACCTTCGGACAGCTCTATACATAAAAATGGAGAATAAAGTGATTCTTGCAGGAAAATCAGTACACCTCTACAGGTATGTAAGTGTTATTTTTGATGTGACTTTTCTAGCTGTGATCTAGCTATTCTAGCTGACACATCCGGCTGTCATCTCCGTTACAGCAGATCACCTCGCAGCAGCTGTGTCTGCAGATCAACATGCAATATTTCATCTTTTGTCTATTTGATTACTTTGGGTTAAGACTGCATCTGCTATAATGTCGCTAAAACCTAAAATTTGTAATTGGCTTTATAGCCCACACCCTCTGCTGCTCTATTACTGTTATTTACAAGTCCGTTTGTAAATAAAACACATGCTGTTCTAAATCCTTTTACTTTAGTCTCTAGGAATTCTTCCCCTCTACTCCCTATTTTTAGTGTGCATTCTGAAGAGCCTCCATAATGAGGCTACAACAACTACTTTTGATGCTGATGTGTCACTGCAGTCTTTTGAGTAATAAAATTGGATACTTTTCCCAATATGCTTTCATAAAATTGCTTATGTCTGCAAAGTCATCCTTGGCCTTGGTTATAATGCATAGCAATGAGGTAGTATTTCAAATGCTATACACGCAACATCATTAGCGAGCCCGTTTCTTACTACACTGTAAAAATCAAGACAGTACAATGCCAGGTTTTGTATCTCTTGATGGCGTGACTGGCTAGGGTCCGGTTTCCTCTGAAACTCTTGGCCAGGCTGGGGCTACTTCAACTTGGCCAAAACACGAAGCTTCTCAAGCTGCCGCCCCACAAGTAAGGAGCAAGCGAAGTATGACAGTGCTTCAGCCAAGACAGCTGTTGCCCGGACGAGGTGCTCTGTAAGGCCAGCTGGAAAACCAGACCAGATCTGCAGCCTTCTGTGTTGTCAACAATTGCAGAAGGGTCACACTAACTCCAAAAATCAAGGTGGCAAAGTGGAAACTCTTCCTCCAGGCTTTGGATTGTTGGGAAGAAGAAACTTTTTATATTTACACACCTCTATGCTTAGCACACACGAAGGATATCTAACTGGCAGGGGAGGTGGGGGAATATCACAGCAATCTTCCCAGATCACCTTCCAGACAGGTGAATTTACCCCCTTCTGTTAATATAACATGTGTTGGTCACAGTGTTTTAGCATGACTCTGTGAACCTGGAATTGGCATCTACTGGTAAATAAGGCAACTCTTCCATTACTCATCTTCTTCAAGTCAAGCCCCCATCCCAGTGATGCCTGTCTAGGAAACTACAAGGGGAAAAAAAAGACCAATATTTTAAGATTAGAGCTGCTATGTTTACCTGGCATTATAACATCAGGAAAACCCAGCTTCCTGGTAACAGAAACGCCTCTGTTAAAGATCATGGGGTTTTCCCTTCGAATCTGCTCCATGTCGCCACGAAGAAGCTGAAGAGATATTATAAGTCCTGGAAAAAGAACAAAGATGTTCATTTTTTCAGACCTAAGAATTAGATGTCTGTATATACATGGCATGCAGGTAAAATAATGCTTTGCTCCACAGTTAATTTAATACAAATATATAAATACAGAATTCTTTTCTCCCCTGGAGTAATTTAAAACTGAAATGGATGAAACAAAACTGTTTTACAGGATCAGTTAGGAACATAACATTATATTAAAATAGCATTTTTTAAAACCAGAACACTTAACTTTGCAGAGATGTCACAGGTTATACAGTGAAGTACTTCGCATTAGTTCTATTCCTCACACGCAGCAGGTTACAACACACGTATGAGCAACGCCACTTCTATCTGAACTGCCACATCACGCAATGCCACACAACATCTCTCAAGTGCCTTTAATCCTGCTTAATGCCATTAAAAAAAATAATCTCAATTCGTAACTGTTCCACTTGTTTCTTTACCTGCTTCATAGAGGAGTGTTGATTTTAATGCAATTCCCTTCAATACCTCAGTATGTTTCAAGAGTGCCAACTGGTCAAACCGACTTCAGCGACAAGCTCTTTCAATGCAAGTCCTTGTTCAGCCTGTCAGCTGAATAGCTTGACCAGGAATAATTACACCGTTAATCTCAGTCCAGCTGCTTTCTCTAGCTGCTTTTAATTCAGAGTGTACTACACTCCTAAAATGAAGACAATGTACTGGTGAAGTTACAAAGTCAAGCATTAGGACACCAAAACACGCCAGGATTAAGTTGAACCGTGCAAGCTTAGTCTCGTCTGCTGAGCAGACATTACCAGCTTCACATATCAATGTCAATTATGTTCACATCCTCATTTTCCACAATCTTTCTCTCATCCAATGAATGACAGTTAGTCGATATTTCTTTCTATCCTCTCCGTTCACTCACTGGAACAACACATATGAAAACGAAGACCGCCTTGTATACATATTCTTGCATAAGCTACCTAAAGTTCTGCTATTCCCTTAGCTTAGCAGATTGGCTTTGACAATACTTAGTTGTCATTTTGTTAGACAAGTTACTAGGGGACAAAACCCAGTAATATCATCTACCTCCCACCCCGTTTCTGCTCTCTTCCCTTGAAATAATTTTCAAGCCTGTTGTTTCGCCTCAGCCAAATCCGGCAAATAAGTAGATATCTAGATAACGTGAAGACTGTATAAATTTTATGAATACTGGGAGTTGGCATATAAAAAAAAAAAGCATAAAGCCTTAAAACAAAGGAAAAGGGAGGCCAACCAGCCAGCTGGACAATCAGCATGTATGTACTCAAAAGGTGCCAAAACACGGACTTGCAACTGCCCAGCTAAGCAGGCAGAAGCGTGCTGCAAAGCGCTGCAGGGAAAGCAGAGCCTTCATAATCATGGAAAAAACCTCAAATCCTTGGAATAGCAGGTATGAGCGTACAGCTGTGTGCGTACGCGCTACAGAAGGTTTAACAGAACGCAGTAGACAAGTTTATTAGAAATCAGCCTTGACTATTTTTGCCACTTACAGAAAAATTTGCTCATTTTGTATCCTCTTTTGCCACTAATGACAAACAAATGAAAATAAATTCAAAAAAATCCAGCATAAAGGACTGGAGCAAATTTGGAAGCTCAGACCTCCCGACACCTAACGCCCCCTGTTTGTACTTATAGCAGCAGAATTAATCTATTATGGATAAAAATCAGTCAGTAGAGGTAACAGAGTATGTAATTTTCCAGCACGGCATCACATGTATTACTTATGTGACAGCCTCCTACATATTCCACCCCAAAAAACTTCTGCCTCGCGCCTTGCTCTCCCCAAGAGGTTTTGTAAATCTACTCTCCACTCCTCTTTTCTACCCAGCCTATCCTTCCAGGTTTTCTTGTGTTCCTTGTAGCAGATCCGAAGGACTAATTTTACACAGGACCTGGGAAGGTGGGGAGCGAAACCACCAGAGAGCTTCTCTTCAGGGGAAAATCACACTTGTGATTGAGCATTTTCTCGCTGTAAGAGCAGGTTCTGAGAAGCCCAAATTGTACTACTTACACTTAAATCATGTCAGTCTGCAATACTGTCCCTCCCACCGGGACAAGACCTCGCCAAGTTTCAACCTCCGATTCCAGAGAAGCACTAGATCTTAATGAAATGTTTGAAACAATAATTTTAAAAAGCCAAAGGCAAGGCTAAAAATCTATTTCCCTTTCTTTCTGCTCTTCAAAAAAGCTCATGCTTGGAAAAAAAGAAGTTTTAGGCTGACACCTAGCATTGGAAATAAATGCAAACAGTCCAAGTTTTTAAAGCTATGAACAATTTAGGAAAATGTTTTAATGGTAAGTGGTGGATGAGCTGAACTGTAACAGGAGGAACAGCAGGGACGCAGACCAGCTTTGCATATAATAAAATTCCAAACCTGAAAACTATTTGAGTTGCTTATTGTTGTGTTTAATATCTTCCACGGGAGTGTGAACTGTGTATTCCACCACAATATCTCAATATGCAAACAACTGCAATTAAGACAGTACCAGTATTCGGACAGCAGTGTGCTAATGAATCATACACTCAGTAACGAACGCAAACCGAGCTGTAACTAAGCAGAACTGTGTCTTATCGGCTTGTTCATTTGGAGTGGAACAGTATTGATAGCTCTGAATTACCAAACTACAGAAATCATTAAATGAGGTAACGAGATAACACAGAAAATACTTACTTTCCATATCTACCTGTCATTAACTAGGAAAATAAAAATGAATTTAAAAGGTGGCAAAAGCTCTGCCAAGACAGTTTTTCTCCTCAACTATGTAATGAAACACTTAGTACCAAAACTATCTCAGAGAGTCTTCTCGATACTTAATTTGTAGGTATTTTCTGGGCAGTCAGAATTTTCTGAACAGTCAGACAAACATGTTAGATGAATTTAACCTCTGGCTTTACTTCTGTCGACAAGGATGTGTGGTATCCTCAGGAGAGCAAGCCGAAGATACGTGTTATAGCTGGAATTTTGAAGTGAACACAGGATGAAAGGGCAGACAGTTTTACTCAGGGAAATTCTGATGAATAAAACTTAAATTCTTCACTTCCTGTGCAGCCAAGTCTGGTCACAGTAACTTAAGCCAGTGTCACAAAAAAACCCCAAACTTTTAAAGGAGTTTTGGCAATGCTGTTGCTGCGTAGGCTGTATGCCCCCACGGGCTTCACTGGCACAGGCACTGACTCGAATAGCCAATATAGGAAGACTCAGAGTAAGCTCATACTACAGCGGTCACCAGCCCTCTCCGCTGCCGACCTCTCCTGAGATAAATTAACACTACAGATACAGCGATGAAGGAAATTTAGCACGCTGAATTAATATTAGTCAGCCCTATCTGAGTAGGTGAGATATCAAGTGGCTGGGGTTTTTTTAATTCCTGTTTAAACTGACAGACGCGATACAGATTTTCACCTGTAAACTGAATTTTAGTGAAAATTTTAAATCGTCACACGTAGAGAAATTCAGCTATGCATCATTTCATTTCTCACTGAATTTCTCTGCTGTAAATAACTGGCAGCTTCCTAAAGGTAATCTTCAGCTGTTATAATGACAAAAACGTACAAGTAAATATTTACCATAGTTTGAGCTGGGTGCTGTGTACTTGGTGCTGGACTTGCGAATAATATTTTCATGGATCTGGCACCATTCATTTTCGTTGTTACACCTAAAATAAAAGAACACTAATTCAAGTTAAAAGCTACCTGCTGAACCAGCTTAGGACAGGAAAGTCAACTTTGCTGTAGAGATAACATGAAAGGTTGTGGGTTTGATGAGCGAGAGAAACCCCACATAACTCTTGTTTTTAAAAGTGGAAGGAAACAAAATATTCCCTAATAGTTATCCCCCTTTTGATGGACACTTTGGAGCCTGTGGTGACTTTTCTGTAATCAAAGCCATTGTTTCACTCTTTGCATCGCGACAGAACGAAGCAAGCTCTGGACATCTTCAGCTGAATTCTGTACACTTAGAAAATTATTTTTAAGCTGAAATTAATTGTTGCCATATATTAACTTTTTGTGCTTAATAAAAAACAAATCAGAACCAAGAAATAAAAAGCGAAATTTGAATGACTAAATAAAACCCTGAGATTTTTAGACTTCTTTGCTTACCTACGTATTTTTACAGAATGCCTTGAAACAAGATGCAACCCCCCCCCTCCCCCAATTGCAGGACAAGATTATATAACAACCCAAAGTATTCTTCTGTATCATCTGTATATCACCTTCTGAAGGAGCATTTCACAGTTGTTTATTCACCTATATGTAATTCTAATAAGCATTTGCAGCACAATGCTATTCCATCGCAATAAAACCAGACTGTGTAATGGCGTAGGGGAAAGTCAAACCCAGTATCTCTTACTCCTCTGTTCCATGCTTTATGTATAAATCTTTTACAGTGGAGCAACAGCTGAAAAAAACCAAACCCCTCTGCAAATCACTACCTGTACCTATAGCTCTATAGATACTCACTAATCTGATGGCAAGATTCTGGAGAAAGAAATTAGGGACACCACAGCACTTGGAAATTACACTGTGGTAAGAGATAGCTGAGAGCATCAGAAACAGATGTTTCAGTTTCCTTATACCAATTCTTTTTAATTATAACCCACAAAAAAATCATCACGTGAGCAGAGTGCCAGCACAGCAGGAAACGACAAGAGCACACCTGGATTCTCGCTTCTTTCTGGATCTTCCGCACTGGAGTCAGAAGTGCCACGCTTCGGTTTAGGATCCAAAGCCAGAGAAAACTTTCTCCAGTGGTAAGATAGATTCAGAGATGTATTTTGTAAATTACCACTTATACAACATATCAATATTTAACTGGTATTTGTTTACATGTTTCTACTGTCAACTGGGCAAAGACATTCTAGCCTGCACCTAGAATACCGTGCTCGGTTTGGGGCTCCCTGATACCAAACAGGCAAGCGGAGAGAGTCCTGTGGACGGGCAGACGGCCGGAGCACGTGCTGCAGGAGGAGAGGCTGAGGAACCCGGCCTTTTTCAGCCCGGAGAAGACAAGGCAAGAGGGGGAACGTTAATGGCAGGGCCTGCAAGCAGCTACTAAGACAAACGAGCCAGCCAGGTCCTTCAGCGGTGCAGAGTGATGGAAAGCAACTGGCATAAACACAAAGAAAGGTTCAGACCGGCTGTTAGAATAAGCTTTTCCATGAGGACAGTCACGTGTGATGGGAACAGGATGCCCAGAGAGGCTGTGCAGTTGCCATCCTTGGAGGTTACGGAGACAGGACGGGATAAAGCTGTGAGCAGCCCGGTCTGATCTCAGAGCTGGCCCTGATCGGAGGAGGAGGCTGGACTGCAGAGGTCCCCATCAACATGAGTTAGGATTCCTATTTATCTTAACGTCAAAGTCACACGACTTTATTTGCACTAATATATGTAAAGCTGCACAACCAACCCGCTGAACTCACTAAACTCAAATAAAATCATACCAGGGAAACAGCACCATCAGTGCTATGGCTTGTTACCACATAAGGAAGGGACACACTGTAAATGTTAGGAAGGATTTTACAACAGGGTTAAGTGCGGCTGAAATGACAATTTTACCAGTATAATAACCGGACTGAAAACCAAAAATGGAACCTTTACCACAAAAAGTGCTATTGGTTAAAGATGATGATTAAAAAAAACCCCAGAAAACCCAGTAAGTTGATCGAGTCTAATCGCCTTTTAAATTCAATTGTGCTTTAAATGACAACTGCAAGATTTAAAGATTCCCCGTGAAGTCAGCAATTTTTAACTCGGCAGCAATAGTGAGTCTTATTCCTCCTGAAGTGCAATTGAATTAAATGATTAAACTTCTGTCCTATTGACGTAAAAATTAAAAACCCCCAAACAAGCAAACAAACAACAAAAAAAAAAAAGGAGAAAAATAAAAATTAAAAAAAAGAAAGACTGTAAGCCTTCAGCTCCTAGCAAGACAGGAGTCTTGAGAAATAAGTCACTTTGTAACACTGCTCCCAAGCATATTAACATTTTTTCCCTGTTGTTTTCCCCCAAGAGTACGTAATGTTGCAAAAATAGGGTACGACATGAACCAGCAACTGTGATGACAGTAGGGATTTTTGTCTGCTGCATTACGTAACTGAAGAATAGCATGGCAAAAGGAATTAAGACTATGAGAACAAGTAGTAGCTGGTAATTTTCTACAGCTTCAGTATTGCAAAACTATATACTGCCAAGAATTATGAGATAACCCACAAAGCCTGTTATGGCACACTTACTGACACCCCCACAAATGCTGATTATTATAAAAGCAAACGGAACACAGACAACTTGGAATAAATTAAACACGAAGTATAGACAGTGAAAAACGAAAAATGGAGGAAAAAAACATTAAGAGCTACTTCCTCCCAGCGCACTATCCAAAGTATTCATTTAATTAAAATGCTGATCAGGCTGTACTGCTGTATTCCTAAATTATCACAGTGCAGTTAGACTGGGATTATCCCACCTGAAATCTTAGTTCCATCTATCTCAACACTCCTCCTTTCACTGCAGTGGGTGTAGGTTATCAGACACCTCAGCTGATTGTTAAGAACATACCAACATTATAAATAAAACCCCAAAACCCAACAAAAACAAAAAGCTCCCACACTGGCAAGAGGCGATACTACCTGGGCAGGATACCCGAGCAGTCGGGCTCACCTACCCCACCCTGACAGCGTTGCATTAGGGATGTCAGCACGTACATCCCTGCCTGTTCCTCTGTTGACAGACCTGCTGGCCATGAACTTGTCTAATCCCCTTGGGCTGGCTAAGACTGCCTGTCTTCCCAACATCCTGCGGCAATAAACCCCACGTCATTACCCGCTTTCTAAAAAACTACTTTCTTCTGTCTTTTTTAATGTCATCTCCTACCAGTTTCATTGAGCATCCCTAATTCTTGTGCTGTTGTATTCTGTGCACAACAGTATTCCTCCACCATGACTTTGTAAGTCTTGGTTGTATCCCTTCCCACCACCACTTCTCTCCTCTTCAAACCGAAGGTCCCCACCTTCTCAATCTCTCTCACAAAGAAATGGCTCTGTGACATTAAACGTTCTAGTTTCTCTACTCCGTGCCTTCTGTAACTACTGTGTCCCTCCGGGGAGAGGTCAGACGTGCGCACAGTAACTCGCGCCAGGTCAGCACTCAAGTGCCCTTCCAGAACTTAGCAGTACGGCAAACTGACTATGTTTGTACTCGCCAAAACAATCTCTCAAAACCAAAACGCAACAGAGCTAAGACACCAATGGACAGGACAAAACCCTTTTCAATTATTGTGCTCACGCAGAACTTTAACCAATATTCAGCTTATTCGTCAGGAAAAAATCAGGATAATTCACATTGTTTACTTCTCTTGTCAAGACAGTAAAAGTCATTCACCCTACTGCAAGTAATATTCTCCTTAAGTACAGAGATAAGTTATAGGACAAATTATATACCATCCTCCATCCTCGCAGCTGAGACTGCAGAAAATCTCTAACCTCTGATAACTTTTCAGTTGCTGTAGCAGCCTCTGGAGTGCAAGTTAAAATAGATTTTAGCCTCCACTGACTTATGCCTGCAAATTAACCTGGAACAAAGTTATCCGAGAATCAATGGACTGTAAAGATAGCTTAAAGCTAGTTTTGTACCAACCACCAATGTAAGCTGCACTTTACATTTCCCGAACACAAAAAAGAATATTCTCCCAAGTTTCAAATGCTGGCCTGAAAACACTTGCCTGTAATGCATTTTATTGTGTTAATATTTTACTTGTCTAAATACCAAATGTATTACAAACTCTATCTCTAGTTTAAATAAGAATTTTCTCCTGAGCCATCCGTCACCTTTTCAGGTTGGCCGGCTCTACAGTAAATTTACCATTTGGAATGTTTGCCATACTACATCAGGCCCTGATGTCAAACAGATGGGGACAGAAATGCAACGTACGCTCTTGTCCAGCTGGGCAAATAGCAACAACTCGGTATCAAAAGGGAAAGGCATTCAGGCAATACACCACATTAAGAGGAAGGCATTTTAAGAGCTAGCGCTGGAGAAGGAGAAAAATAAAGGATGGAGAGAAAATAGGACAAACCCATAAAACCAAAAAAGATAATATGAATATAATATGAAGTTTTTAGGGGAATGAGAAGATTGACACAAAGAGTAATGTTCAATGAGCAAAACACTCCATTAAAGGTACAAACCCATATAAAAATAAGAAATAAAGCAATCTCAGAAAAAAAAAGGATCAAGAATTTAGTTTCCCTCTCACTTTTAAAATATTTTACATGTATATTATTAAAAAGAATTATAAAAGTAAACCGTCATGCTTTTACTTAATGAGCTTATAAGTAGAGCTGTGGTACTATATCCTCTTAGTAAGATTATAACATGACTGCGGGATTAACATACAGCAAAATCTGGATTGTGAGAAAGAAGTATTTTTCAGACATAAATCTTTAACAATAATAAGGCAAGCTGAGAAAGACTGGTTAAGTAAATTGATTCCCCCTCCCCCCCCGCCCCCCAAGCATTCTCTCTTGTGGATCCAGTGAAAGTCCCCATTGAAACACCATGTATTTGTTTCAGCCTTTGTTAGGTTCTCAGTCTCTCAATTTTTTTCCACCTTCTCCCTGTGAAAAGGCTTTTCTGGCTGTACGCTGACTGCCTCATTTGTGGCAGCTGTAAGATTCAGCTTTAGCCAAAGAGCGTACAAAAAGAATGCTTTTTACTGTTCCTTTAAAAATACAAATACACCTCCCTCCTTATTTCATCTTTATGATGTTTTTTGGGTTGGCCTGAGGCATTTTAACAATAATCAAAATGAGAGCAGCAGGTAAGAAAATCAGTTCAGTGTTGTTTAAGCATTCACGTACAATTTTCAACTTACAAAGGACAAAAATCTGTCATTTCAATTTTAGTCTATAAAGCCAGAAAGGGTAGGTTAGCTACAAGAATGTGCAAAGGGAAGATGCAAGCAGATAAACCTGTGAAAATATTCTGTTGTGGAAGACCAACAGCTATTAAAGCTGCAAAAGGGATAAGCTGGTGCTCTTTAGATATATCCATCTTCCCTTCTGAAGATTTTTGTTGGAGGTTTAGAGAGAACACTCCAGGCAGCAGTGGCATAAAATAATGATGTGCAAGACTTTTAACAACTCAAGCGAATGATAACAGCGATAAAAAAATTACAAGCATCTGATTACGGAGTTGAATGGTGCTACAGGCTCTCCTTCCCCCCTGGGAAGGCAGAACGGCTGTGCCTGGATGCTCACAACACAGGGCGTGGGGAAGCAGAGGCTGGTATAAACCTCCTTGTGCATTGAGGCAGATACAGCCGGTACTTCAGGGGGTGTGAAGGGACCCCACATTTACAAAACACTTCAGAGTAAAAGGAAGAACAGGGAGGCTCGCCGTCCTGCGATTTTTTTTTTTTTTTATCATAATACTAGGAGCTTGGATTGCTCTAATGCTGCATGACTTCACTGGTCACTGACAACAGAGGAGTCCGCTATTTTACAGTCCACTATTTTTTCTCTCCCATTTTTCAGTGAATGAGAAGCTAAAGATGCATTAGAAGGGCATCAAACCAGAAATCTGATATTTGGAATGTTCCATTACTGTAAACATTTGAAATGTTACAGTTGCAATATATTAACACATACCTACAAGGCCAGTATTAACATAAACTATATAACCAAAACGCACTGGTCTGAGAGAAGCTGAAACTAAATGGTGAAAAAATGCCAAAATTACACAGATTCTAACTGACAAAGAGAAGACTACCATTTTCTTCCCTATAACTTGGCATTTTTGCTACAGTTTTCGTAACTGTTAAGAAAGAACTAGAAGAAGAATGGAAGACCTGACTCTTAAAGAGATTTTTCTTTGGACTTACAGATTTCTAATGCATGTGAAGATATTCAAGAATATTTCAGTGAACGGTGAAAGCCATTTTTTAATTTATAGTCTCCCTTGAATGTTGGACTTTCTGCTGCAGAACGCACTTCCCCAAAAATAACAAAGTTCTATAACCCCTCCAAATTATCTCATTACTCAGAATAGTGGCCACAGACCGCAAATTAATGACAGCTGTATCTCAGCCCATCTGCAAAGCAGATCTTGCCAGTATTTATCCTCACTGACAAGAGTCTTAAATATTCCCCACCGTCTCCAGACAGTTTGTCTGTGGCCTCTTTATTACAACTGTGAGACCACATCTCGTACTAAGGATTTGTTAGTTCAAAGTTCAAAATCACAAATAAGTGAAGAGAGATTCTTGCTCAATAAACGTTGACTTGTTTTGAGTTTTTTGGTCACACTCTGTTGACTTCAGTTGTCTTCTAAAATAAATCACTAATAAAAGTGTAGTTTTGCATGTCACATAGATGTGGGCAGTATTCAATAATTTCTGAAGCATTTCACATACCTGAAACATCTGTGATAATATTCATTAGTTTCTACGAGCTTCTGGAATAATAAAGCAGCAAAACCCAGTGCCAATAGCACTAGTCTACCTTGTGAGGAGGATAAAGCAAAGGATAAAGCAACAAGTGCAGTTCACAGCCCCCAATATGTAATACTTCTTTAGCATTTCATCAGCCAACATATACAAAGTGTCTTTCCTAATTCTCTTCCTTTCAGGAGTTACTCACGTGTAAACTTTGAGAACAAAATCCTTCTCTTCTTTTATTTCAGAGATTGACTGAAGTACATCCATGATGCTCAATACTGCACAGCCATAGGGGCGGCGGTAGTGTAAATGAGGGGGGCCTTTTTTGGAATCATTTAGCAACATGCGACCTAAAATTAAAAGAAATTTAAACTATTAGATTCACGTGGAGTCCTTCTGTTCTATTATCCCTCTGAATATGCATACCTACACCAAGTTTCAGCTACAGCTTTCAGTCTTCTCTGTACTTCCCACTCTTTTTTCTTCTCATGTTTTCCAATCCAGAGGTCCATGTGAACCTACCTGACCCACCGGGCTACTTTGATTAAAGCACACCACCTCATTTCACTACCAGAACACTCAAGGGCCAAGTGACCAGCGTCATGCCTGGCCATCTTTGATTTGCAGCCCCACAAATTTGCATCCAGCTGGGCTGACCACAAATCACCTCTTGAATGAGCCAAGAATATGGCTTGTGCTCTCCTTCTCCCTATCCACATGGTGATTCACTGTGGCCTTCCGTCACAGTCCAGTATTTACACAAATTTTCACTTTATACAGCTGCTTTAAGAAAACATACTACATTTATGTTCCTCTTGGAGCACATAAAGGAGAATTCTGTGATATGAAGCTGATCAATGATTAACTTCCTATTGATAAAGCAGTTTTTCACTAGAGTTAAAAATGCCTACACCAGAAAAATCACTATGATAATCTAAGACAACCCGTAACATTACACGTAATTTGTCCAGCAGTTCTTGAAACCTGAGCTTGAACTCCAGCGTATCTTTCCACAAGCTTCATTTATCATCTCTAGGGATACAGACCAATTCTAACTTTTAGACATTTCATGACACAGTGAAGGTAGATAATGAAAAAGCGACCCTTTAACACATTTGTGACTTCGAAGGCATATTGTCGTTCACAGGACAAGACAACAGAGCTATGGTTTCACTTAGCTGTTTAGACCTTCTGTACTTCAGAAAAACTATCTGTGGCCGGTAACGGATGCTGGAAACAGGGTTAGACACCCTCTCACTGCAAACACTACTAGCCAGTTTTTAGTTAACTGAAAACCTGAAAAACTTAGAAGAGAGTGCACTACTCAATTGTTTAGAATAATACAACTGAAGAGACTGTTATTCCTACTGCATGTTGTTACCATTTTAGGTGTAAATATTCGAAATAATCTAGACTTAACATAGGTAAAATATTTACTTGCCAATTTCTCAGTGAAAGTACACACATTCATAATTTAGAACCATTTAACTGCCTGTTACTAACTAATTATATCCTTTTTAACTAGAGCTTTTTTCCTATCCAACACCTTTCCATCTGAAAGAAGTTCTACCAATCTAATTCGCACACCAGAAGTCTTAAAGTCACTTCACTTAATCACACTGCAGGGCCTCAAAATTCCCCTAGCTGTCCGTGAATACTTCGAACGCTGCACTATACCACATAAGACACATTCTAAATTCAACTTCAATCATAAACACATTCCATTCTTGCTACTGCAAATCTCAAAAAGAACAAATGAAGTCTACAAACAGTCAGAGAAATCCACTCTGTGACGAGTCAAACATTAGCAAGGAAGGGCTTTCTTCCTTGAGCAGGGTCAGGTCTAGGTACTACACACCCAGACCTCTCCTTTACGTACTCTGTGCGAGCAGCCACGAGAACCTGCGAAGAGGCGAGTGCACGCCGCTACATGTCGGGCTGCACGAGTGACAGGCTTCTAGCGGGCAGGTCCTGCTGGCAGCGCTGCTGTCTGGCACCAGCAGGTAGGTAGAACCACTGACAGCAGGACCCAGATCCTTCCATTTGTCTAACGGCCTCTGCTCTACTAGATGTGAGCGGCCAGGTACGCTGACGTCCCGCCCTGTGAATTATCTATATATCATCAGTAAAAAGACCTCATTTGAAATTTTGGAATGTGAAACAAAAAGTGTTTTTAGTTCCTCCCTCCTCCCCCAAATGTGGTGTTTAATCAAATATTTTGTTTCTGACTGAGAACAAAAATAATCCACTGTTAAACTCGCCAGTAACCTTCTAACACTTAGCTACATATGGTCTGAATATTAATCTCAGCAGACAGGCACAGTCTATAACTAAGTTTTCTAACCAGCTAAATCATTATAATGTCAGTGAAGTAAAACATTTAAAATACTCCAAAAACATTAATTTTATATATTTTAAGTAATAAACCATACCGTACCTATTCGAATTACATGGGCAACTATGTACAAATCTCTCTTCATGTCCTTGCTGCTGAGATCCTGACAGATTGGAAAAAAAATAGACATTAAAGAAGGAACACATTCCACTTCCAAAAGAAGTGCCTGCAAAACTCCCACAAACAGCAATAAGGACTACACAGTATTACTCTCCAGTCACTTAGCTCCTGCATCTTTAAACAAGAGGAAGTATTATTATTTCTAATTCACATCCAGAAAAATAAAGCATAGAAGAATTGTATTTGGTTGGAACGTTTTTTAGAAGGAAAAGAAATTAATGATTCTGACTCCACTGACTAGCGATGCTGTTTCAAAATTTCAAGCAAACATTTAAAACGTTCATTTAATCAATTCAAACACACTATTAAGACTGTATTAAAATTACAAATTATATTTAAACCCCTGAGTTACCTCAGCTGCAACCCATTCTGGCTTCCCTCACCCCATCCCCTGACTACCAGTCCCAGATCCATTCCTAACCCCGTTCCTTTGCCTCTGCTTTCCCGGTTTTGGCTTCTGACTTCTCACCATAGAGCCTTAGTCTCACATGACAGCTCCAGAAAAAATCTGCAGCATGACTGTCAGAATTCAGATAAAACTTCAAGTGCATTTTATTTTATGAGTGGATAGGTGCCATTCCTCAGAACAAGCAAAAGTCTGAAGAGAAAAAAGGCACGCGACTCAGAGACGTGGGTTATTTTAATGCTTTTGAATGTGCAGCTTTAAGCCGGTTTCACATGATCTATGTTCATTACACCTGGAAAGCAGCAGGGCGATGTCTCAGCTGTGCATAGAACCTGTAAGGCTTTATCTGTATGAGTCGATGAGCGCCAAGGGCAGCTATTTCATAGCTACCTTTCTTTAAAGTCCCAAAGCAGGGAAGGCTGCTTGCTCGCTGCTGGCTGGAAGTTCTCTCTGCCAGCTTTAACCGCCGAAATACGCCAAGAGATTATTTGGGGAGCACACTAGCTGGAAAGGGCCATAGTGGCCTAAAAGCATTCTAATGGTTTAAATAGCATAGACGCTCACTCTAGTATTTAGTATGGTTGAAACAGCAATATGGTATTGCAAAAATGAAGAAATAAACTCATCTTTAAGATGAGGTAATTGCTTAGCAAAACACAGGACCTTAAGATCTCCCAAAAGGCATTTTTTGGCAAGCAACTATATACATGGATGAAAACTCTGAGACTCCATGTCCCAGAATAGCAGGTCAAAACTTTTAAAAATGAGCCTGAAGAAAAGCCAAAAAA
Organism: Chionis minor; assembly: GCA_013398295.1. NCBI lineage: Eukaryota > Metazoa > Chordata > Aves > Charadriiformes > Chionidae > Chionis > Chionis minor. The sequence continues at coordinate 512,675 of VZSF01009849.1, read as the reverse complement.
TGAGAAAAGAACCACCTACAGAAGAGTAAAAGGAAAGCTGGAGCTAGACAAAAAGGTATAGGTATTATTGACTCTGACAAATCTTTATTATTAAAGATAATAAATTAAGAAATTTACTTCTCAATAATGCGTCACTTTGGCATTTTGCATTCACATGTTAGAAGCTGTCTTAATTGAAATTTCCTTGGCATACTGTATTTTTTCTGATAACATTATAAACAGAGATCAACTTCTAAGACGTTCCTCCCCCACATTTTTTTTTTTTTTAAATTAGAGGAAAGATCTAAGAAACGTTTCTCCCTAAAAACACTAGCATTGTTCAAGAAGTTTCCCTTACATTACTAACCTCCAAGATAAGAAGATTTTAAACAGATAACATGCACCATGAGAATATTTATTCACGGTCTGGAGTCTGATGCAAAGAGGCTCCCTGTGCCCTACAGCACCGGCTGCTGCCTCTCCTCTCCCCCCACTCCACGTGCCACCACCTTATTGCTGTGTACTGGCTGGTGCCAAACAGCCTCCAAATTCTCCCCAAACATACAGGGCATCACTTCAGCCATTTCTCAAGCCAAGGGCAACTGGAAACATAAAATGATTAATGGATTCTTCCCAAGAACGTGGGAGGGAGTGAAGCGTGTCCGCATGCAAAAGAGACGCATCCAAAAAGGAGGTTTTAAGCTCAGTTCCTGTTGTTCACTTCACTCCTCCCCTTATGCTGAAGCAATGGGCATCACCTCACATCATCCTAAAGCAATTTTTTGTTTGTTTGCACAAAATGTTTTCAACATCAGGCTTTTTAAAAACAGCTCTAGGGCTTTATAAATGACTTTACAAACAACTTGAGATGATAGCTATGTGTTCATGCTGCTGCTTTTTTTTTTTCCCCCCTTTCCAGTTGACTAAAGATATCCATCCCAGTGGGAACAGTCACTTCTGCTATGTACAGTTGTGTGGGGAGAACAACACTGGTGGATTCATCTACACACAAATGTAGCTTGGCCTTCTAATAATACTTTTTTTTTTTCCTCAAATACAATGCAAAAATCAACTGGAAAAATCTCAGATTCAGATAACATCTCGTATTTTTCTTTTAAAAAAACCCCACAACTGAGTGGTATTAAAACCAATGTAAAAAGAAATAATGCACTTTTTATATAAAAGGGAGAGGAATTTTTATACTACAGACATCTAAGTTCTGTCATACCTAGTTTGAACTAAGTTAGTGAATTAAAAATCGTATTTTGCTGGAAGCAAAAACATGAACTTTAATTCACACAGCAAATTTCTTTCCTGTGTGACTTGAGGAACCAAATCTCAACAACTGAGATTACGATGGCGATGCATCCTGAACTTCGGATTACAGTGACATACGGCACAATAAAATCTGTGCACAGTGACTGAGAACTAGGCATAAAGAGAGTTTACTCTCGGAAGAAGTTTCAGTTCCTTTCAAATAGCGTTATACTGCTAAATGACAGCAGGCAAGTAATAAATTCACAGCTGTATCTTCTTACTCCGTTGAGGAGGAGCACTGTATTTGCCTGGGCAGCACATGCAGGGAGCTGCAAACACACTGTTTGGTATGCTTACCAGCGAGCAGATCGTGTCTCTCTGAAGCCAAAGAATTAAGCTATATAAATCTTCCTTAGCGTCTTCTCTTTAAGTCTTATTTTGCTGCTGCATGAATAAGGGAACATACTTTCTAGGCTTTCTTCATCACCTACCATACCAGTGTAGCATATGGTAGGCTTTATCTTGCACGTCTTGGAGAAATTGAAGTTCCACGATAAGAAGGGATTTGACATAGTTTTAATCTCTCTAGTGCCTGACAATACATCTCAAAAAACCAAAAAAAACTTGGGAGGTAGCAGTTAATACTCTAGAGAGAAGTAGATTTTTCAAAATACCTGTGATTTGACAGGGGGAATTTTATTAGGCTATCAGATTACCAGTTCTAATTAACAGCAATTCAGAGAACTACTTTTTCAAAGGGCAGCTGTCAAAATATCAGAAAATGGTGGGGCATGCACATATTGATGGGTTCACACTTTAGTCGCTTTTCGATTTCACAAAAAACGTACTGTGTCACAGTCAAAAGACAAGAAATGTGGGCCCAGATGGCCTTGTATTTCATTTCATTTCGTACAGCAGAAGCTTTTTACAAGGACAGAAATTCTCACTATGACAGGGACCAAATAATCAAAAACCCCAAACCCTGTGAGGAAGTCTTCAGATAATTTCTTTGCAGAGAATCCACGTGCATGACTTAGGACCCAGAAGAGGACAAACTATGTTTATTATTTGCTTCTGTGCAATATGAATAAATCAATTTCTTGAAAGGTGTTTTTAGCACTGCATCCACAGGGGGTTTACTTCCCACATCCTTCTGAGCTTCTTAAACGATACTGGTTGATAAACAAAATAATTCCATAATAATTCTAATTGCATGGCTTTTTAGAAAATCACCCCTGGTTTTTCCCCCCTCCCCGTATTAGGTATGGAAAAGAGTTACTCTATAATAATGGTTAGTTCTTTACAATGCTGGTTTCTATGAAGGTCTAATTGTATGTTAAAAAACCCCCACCCCCAAACCAGTAGAATCGAGGATACCTGACTACCACTAATTAGTTACTTAAAGAACTTTACCAAATTCAGTTTGGTAAATAGAGTCTCTCATAGAGAGTAAGATATTTAACAAAAATAGCAAGTTTATACTGCAGTTACGCTTTAAATCAGACACAGGAATGTTTCCAAAGCGTGCAGAGGCTGAGGTGTGCTTGAGTGAGCTTTAATCTCCAGAGGAAGCAGTTTCTCACCTCTGGTATGATATGACAGCAGATTAAAAAACAAAACCTAAGTAATTTTGATATCTTACACAAGGAGACAGCTGAACCCCTAGAAGCAACAGCGATAGCAGGGAAAGACAGGAATACCTTGAATTATCTAAGATGTGTGGCTTCTTGCCTCTGGGAAAGATTAGAGTTTTAGAAAGATAGTGGGGGGGGGGGGGAAAAGA
>VZSF01009849.1:397478-509646 GCA_013398295.1 Chionis minor | reverse complement strand
GGGGGGGGGGGGACAAGGAAATAACTAACTAGATTTAAAGGCAAGAACTAGCACAAACTTGGGAACAAACCTGCAAAATCATAGAACTACCTTATTTTGGAATAATGTCATAATTAAGAAATTACGATAAGACAGAACCATTGCAGATAAAACAGTTATTCAGAAAGCGATTATTTGTTGCTCCTTTGCTACACACTTTGGAAAATTCTTTGAATACAGTGATGAAAAATACTGCACCAGAAACGCGCAATTTTTTGCACAGATTGTTTTCCCCCAATTATCATAATTCCCGTTACATAGAGTATGCAGAGAGAGTGACAGACAATAAGTTTAAGTATCTCTGAGAGCTGCTACTGAGGCAGCTTTGGTGTTTGTCCACAGTCAAACAGAAAGGCAGCTCGGGAGCGATCCCTGGTCAGCAGGATGGTGCTACAGAGCAGCGCATGTCTGCGACGCTCGGGGCTGGCGTCTTGCGGACTGGGCCCATTCGCAGCGTGCAGCAGGTCTCCTCTGAACTATGTTCTGCTCCCGGCCCTCGCGTATAATTATTCTTTCCATATTTTTGAAACCATGTCAAGACTGGTTTACAGGTCACCCAAGCAAAACTGTTTCGCACTGTTCACAACACAGTGTGAAACAGGCAGCTGTTGCATGACCTTAGTCCTGTGGCATCAGTGTAGGGAGAGAAGTTTGGCGGTGAAAATATTTTTAAGAACGATCAACCTCGTAAGCCAGAAAGCGCCCAACTTCATATGAACCAGTCCGCGCTGCCTTTTGGGAATGATCTGAGCAATTCTTAATCCTATACTCAACCTTTTGGCATGATCCAGATACCAGTACTGAAGCTTACTTTCCCTGGCCACTCTTCTCTTAGAAAGAGATACTTGGTCTTGAGTTACCAACAGTGGAGTCATCAGTGCCGATGGCAATGCTAAGACACTGTTACCTCTGTTGATGTTTAACCAGCTGGTAGAACCTCACTGGTTCCAAAACAAGAACAGCTACTGATGTCAGCATCACTGTCAGTGCTCATTTTGGATTGCCCTCCATCTCGTACCCAGGAGGCAGAACTGAGCACCCTCACGTCTGGCTAGATACGCCCTGTTCTTCAGGAGGACAAATTGAGTCTTAAAGGAGAAAAAGGAATGGTGCTGGGGACCACCGCTATTTCAGTGTCCAGCCCCATTTGACCTTAGAGGGTTTCATCACCAGAATTAAAGCTCATGCCAAAGCTGTCTGCCATCTTTTTTCCTCAGTGGAGGTAAAAATACTTCTGTCAAAAAGATTCTAGCATGTGCACTAGCTAAAGGTGAGTCACGATGGAAGGTGTTTATCACACTTGGGATGTGAAATTCCTTACAGTTACTCTGTGATGAGCTGTAAAGTTTCAGTGTCTCCAGATTTCCATATTCTTTCAGAGAAGAAATGACAGATAAAATCATGGTCTGACACATAATTCTGGGGCAATTTTTTAACAGAACTTAAGACCAGTGCAAACTGGGTATTAAAGCCTGAGTGTTTTGAAACTACTTTTTTGGCATAACCAAAACCATACAAACAAGAAAGCAGTCAGGTGAGAGGTGAGTCTGAAGAATTAGAAGGAAGTAAATTTTAGCTGGCTATTTCACTCCAAACCGAGGTATCATCTGGTAGAAACCACAGATGGGTATTACTTATCCTGTCTTTCTGGCACAGATGGTTGAAGACTGCTGGTACAGTTGGTCGCATCTGCTTTGCGTCAGGACGGGATAGCTATTTGCACAGACCTGCTGCAGAAATTCAGCAAGTCACAGTGTTTCCTTTATTACAACCAACTTGCTGTAGCTCAACTCGGCTGCTGCTTCTGCAGCATGTCCCAGCCTTTCTGTTCCATCCCACACACTGTCCTACCAACCTGGGAGGTGCCGCTGCACCATCTACCTGCGGCTGCTACACAGACTCTTGAGCGTTTGGAGAACCCCTGTTTTGCTGTGTCCGTGTGTGTAGTGTTGTAGTTGTTTTCCAAACTTCAATTCTGAAAAAAGTGCCTTGCTTTACATTCAGCCCAATGCAGCCTTCTCCTGTGCTTTGTTATCTAAGAGCATAGTACATGCAACGGGAATACTCAAAATTTCCAACTACAAGCAGGAACAAATGCACTTAAAAACAAGTACTTCAGGATATTTACTTAGCCATAAAAATAATTTAGATGTACGTTCATTTTCTTACGTTAACATTTAATTACAAACATAACAAAACTTAGAAACAGCTTCCATTCTACTCATTGTCTTGTAAAGGAAGAATTGTTTTTTTTTCCCTCGGGGTGACTATATCTACAATCATACTACTGTAAGGGAAGAAGAAAGGAAACAGACACGTACTGTGAAAAGTGCACACATTCGATCTATCTTCTCTGGATTCCTGGGGCCTCCGTTCTTGTTTAACCTCACCATAAACCTCTCACTAAAAAGCAAACAGTATTAAAAAAATTAAGCAAGCGTTTCACATACACACTTCAACAAAAAAATACAGGCAGATATGGTTTTTTTTTTAAAAAAAGATACACCAGGTATTACGATTTTTTTAATTCCCAAAGCAACTCACTGATCTAGATAAAATTACATGGAATAGCATAGGAGACTTTTAATAGCAAGTACACTGCATGTGAAAATACCATGTTGATGCATATTCATGATGCAATAACATTAAAATAATGTGAGTACAGAAGCACAGGATTTGAACACATCGTAACTACTCCAGGCAAAGGCTAAGGTACACTTGCTGAGGCGTACACTGCCTGTGGCAAAGCAGAGTTCATTAAAATCCACTCAAAACTAAAAGTAACAAGAATACCAATTAAGCAATCTCCTTCAACTTGTACTATTTATAGAAGCAATATACTAATTTAAACACATTAAGATTCAATTGATAGAACTGCTTATCAATCAAATTAAACAGTGCTTTTACCAGCAAACCCAGCGTGTATAGCCAGACTGCAAAAGAAATACTATGTATGGTAAGCCATGGACATTGACAGTTTTTCGTAACATAGAGGATTTATTTATACACATAAATTAGATGAGTAAGAGTAATTTATTCACTAGATGCATGGCAACATACTAAGTATTGACCAGAATTTTCTTCCTACAGATTCACAGAAATAAAGCAAAAGAGCGCATCATTAAATCTTCTAGTCACATTCCCATTTTATCACAGACCCTTTTACTTTGACTGTATCAACTCCAGTAGCCTTCATTTGACTACAACACATTTTGCGGCGTATTATCCACCGTTGGCCTGAAAAACCTGAAAACTTAGAGCAAGCACTACTTCCTTTGCTAGCTTACTCCAAGAGGCTAATTCATCCCTACTGTTAAACCACACCGGTTAACATCAGCTTGGAAACGTCCGGTTTCAGTGCTTAGCTACTGCTTTTTGCTACGTTTCCTTCTGTGTGTTAAAGAGCCCTTTAGAAAAGCTAATTTCTTACAGGGTCGTGATATCAGTCCTTAAATGTATTATTCAATCAAATATGTCTCCAAACAAGTAAGCAATTTAACACTGTTAAGAAATTCAAGAAAAAGTGCCGGAATCATTTTATAGAACTTACCCATAGGGCGGTTTTTCAACACAATTTTGTGCACAGTTCTAAAAACGTAAGTTTGTAACAGTCTAGTACCAGTACCACCTACACCATAAATACAAATACACACATATGTGTATTTCACACATATGAAATCAAGTCCCAACTAATCCTAACTGTAATTTATCAAACATCACATATTAGCCTTTTTACTACAGTGTTACGTTGCAAGTCCATTTGAAGCAACCTGATCATTATAAATACCGATACATCTTCTGAATTGCTCCTTTTGTCAGAGGGTCCCCAGTTCTGTAAGGATGACTCACACATGGTGTTATACACCTTTGTGTGTTTCTTTGCTGAAGTCTGTCTCGCTAAGCAATCCAGACCACGCTCTCTGGCTGTTCCGCTCTCCTTGTTACTTACTATTACTCCGATCTCCACCTATCCCACAACCTCAATCAGTGATAATTAATTTGCAACATGTTTATAACCTCAGAGATTGTTAACATGCCACAAAGGAACCCACAAGAAAGAGATATTTGATGATTCTTTACCTACAACTACTTTCTGAGACGTCAATTAGTAAGTTAAGAATGTTTTTTCAGACTCTGTAATGACACGGTATAATCTATTATCAATCTTTTAAGACTGTTAAGCGTTTTATGAGGTATGAAGTGGAATGCAGTACAGTATTACAACTTCAGTACGCTACAGTTACAACAACATCTTCATACTTACTTCTATCTACCTAATACAAAAATCACCAAAAACGAAGACCTATTTTCAATAAACACACATTGATTACATTCTTAAACTTTATCATTAACTCAGTCTTCTGCCCGTTATCTTACTGGTAACTGATTAAGGTTGCGAAAACAGACAGCAGCAACCAACGCGAGCGAGGATGGCCAAAGCAGCTGCTTCTCCCAGCTGTTTGCCTCTGTCCTTTGCTGCTCCTGGAAAAGGGCCACACAAACAGGACCCCCAGCACTACCCGAGCAATTAAGTTGTAGAACTCTAAATATTAACATCAACTGAAACAGGCATTAGTTCAGCAGCAGTTACAATTGCTGGCATTCCGCTCCCCCTACTCTGAATTTCTGAAGAGCAGCAGGCAGGACAGTTACAGCGACGCCCACAGGTAAGCTCTGGTTAATACAAGGAATAAACCAGAAGGTAACAACTGTACCATCAATTTCCAAACAGGAATCATGCTTTATGTATTTAAAAATATGTAGTGATTTAAAGAGATATCAACTCATAGTTGTGTTCTTTCTAAGCCACAGCAGTAGACGTTAGTATTTCGAACACCTTCAAAAATGCTTAGGCAGACTTTAATTTTAATAAATCCATTTAATTTTAATCCTTGAATCAGTTTAATTTTAAAATCTTTCATTTATGAAGATTACAAGGTAACATACATTTCATTTCTGTTAGAAGTATAATTTGTAAAACCTGCCTCTTTCCATAAAGGAGAGTAAAATTCCTTAAAGTCAATAAACAAAAAAACTAACATGACCTACAGGACTACAACAGTTACTTTCATAAAATAAACACCGTTCCTCTTTAAGACTGAACTTGAAACAAGGATAATTAAATGACTGTAGTTTGTTACCTGTAAATTTGCCAACACCCTCTACTCGTAAACTGAAAAATAATTACTATGCCTTACGCATATTAACCATGTCCCATTTTTATGGGTAAGAGTATAAAATGAATCAATACTACTCAAACAGATCTCTGGCAAACTATTTTTCCATTTCTGCTGCTGGGAATGTAATCCAGCCACCAAACTGGGGTGCAACAGATGAACACAAAGCGAATACAGGCAGCCTAGGATCAGGAGGAAACCAGACAAGAAGCAGGCTGCCAGCTGAAGATTATAAGCAATATAAATCACATCTGCGGGGAAAAACGTATTCACTGGCGAAGACGTCCATCCAAAATCGAAGTGTAAATCAAAGCTGGCTCACTCATATTTGATTGCAAATCCCTGGAAGCACCCTATATAATAAACACCTGGAATATCCTCACTTTCGTTACAATGGTCAGATCAAGGGCAGTTCTCTTAACGGCGGATGACTGATGTCTTGAAGGGAGAACAAACCCCTAGCAGAGCACCAAGCTCTTCTGCAAGCTGAAAAGTTATTTACAGAAAGGGAAAAGAAAAATTTGAAAACATACTGCTGACTATGAGTACTTGCAAATTCTGGGATAGAAATACAGGAAACATATACTGCTAGTCAATATTATAGAAGATATGGGTCCACAGATAAAGCTAAATTGAGCTGAGGGCAAAAATAGACAAATGGTAACAACGGCCCTCCATATAAGAGGTCCATCATACCCTACTATTCTGTCTCCAACAACGTCCTGTAGTGGATACTTAGGGAAAAAAAAGCAAGAATAAAGAAAGCATCTGGTAATACTCTGCTGATCCATACCATCAGCTTACACCAAAGTGAAACTCAAGAATAGCAGCGACATTTTTGAGTTTAATAGTCCTGGATATAATGAACTCAGGTAAGTATTCAGGCTGCCATGCTGAAAAAATTCTAACTACCCATTTACAGACCTACTTTTAGAGAATGAACTTTGTAGTAATTTATAACATATGTATGTACTATACAAATACATACATATATACGCGCTATATAGCGTAAGAATCTAAGAATTAAAGCCCATTACATTGAAGTACTTCAAGAAATAATGTTACAACTGCTCTTCTTCCTCCATTGATCTCAAGAATAATGTCACATAATATATTTTAAATCTCCAGTAAGTTTTATATTTTTGAACTTCCAACACAGGTTTTCTTTGAAAACTTATTTCAGCACTAATGAGCATTTCATTTTCATAACTGAAGTTGAATACAATACTGGATGCCACAGAATCCTGTGCAGCCTGTCCCTCTGACAATGGCAGAGAAGGGACCGTCAAGCCTGCGAGCTGAGACACCTATTAATACTCGATTCAATACTAATAGTTGTATTGCTTAGTCTGCTTTCAAAACATCCAAAGAGAGGTATTCTGGAGGCTCATTTGATAGTCTCTTACAAGGCTTCATGCCATTGACAAGTGGAAATCTTTTAAAATTTGCAATTCACCCTTTTTCTTCTTATAGCCACAGAAAAAGATCTGGTTCCTGTCCCCATACTCCGGTGCTTTTCAAGAACTGAAGCAGACCACCATCTTTTTCAGCTGCCTATTCATCAATTGTTCCCTTATTCCAACAATACCTCAGTAACAACCTTTAAATTCTTTCCTTTAATTTCCAATCCTCCCTCGAGTCCTCTTGAGCTTCTGTCACTAAATAATTAAGGGGATGGCTTTGAGGCAACCGCAGCACTTGAGAAGTGTGGGACATGAAGAGGCATTCTGTCAGAGGAGAGATCCGCCGACAGGACAGGAGAATGAAAAGACAGCAGTGCTAATAGGCAATCTTAAAAGCCTAAGCCACTGCAAGTTCTTCCACCTTTCCTTGCAGGTCATTTCTCCTAAACTTACGCTTTTGTTTCTCATCTCCAGAATTTCTTTAATCCAAGAACAGTTTACAGAAACTAGTCTAAATATTCCACTAAGGTCTCACTCCTGCTGATAATGTAAGTATATCCTGGAATGGGACTGGAACCTTTTTACACTGTTGACCCATATTATGAACTAGTTAGTCACATGCTCCCCATTTTACAACTGCAAATTTATTTTTATGTCAAAGGAAACCAGGAAGAATAACCCTGTTTTCAACGGTCTGAAGATCCATTGCCTTCAGCTATCATTATAGCTCCTTTTTTAGACAAAGATACACACATTTAAGGTCAAAAAATTTGACGGGAATTCAGTCACTTAATTTCTTATTTTGGGAGCTACTTCCTTTGAAGGAGTTCAGTCTTCAGTGTGTCTATTCCTCAAGCACAGAGACAAGAGCATGCATACAATCTATACAGCATTAAAGTCCAGTTTAGCAAGACCAAAATACCAAATCTGAGTGAAGTCCAGATGGAAATAATTGCCCTACTTTGTATGTATTAAGCATTATTCTTATTATAATTGACTATGCTCTAATTGCTTAAAGAAAACAGACACATGCTACCCTGCTAAAAACCCCTCAAATACATCATAAGGAAAATTCAAAAATCCAGTGGTTATAATTTCCAAATGAGTGGTGGAAATTAAGTATGGGGAAGTACTGAGTATTTGATGCAGCCTGACTGCTTGAGCAGACTGCTGTCAAAAAACCGCAGTATTTTCAGCTATTCTGAAAACATACCAAAACCAGTTCTCTCTTGCATAAAACTGGAGATAAGAAATGCACCAAAACAGAGAAAATATAATTATCTTTTTACCTTGTTGAGTTCAGACCTAAGACGTGCCACACCAGTGTCTTAAACAAAAGCTCAATTATTCCTCTTGCTCCTACGTGCCATAAGCAATCTTCACTTACTCTAACTGCAAGATCTCCTCCTGTGCTAACTCACATCATAGTGAAACCACCTCTTGTGCAGCGACAGCTCAGGTTTTACAATCACTCGCATGATTAGCAAGTGCTAAATTACTCAAATATACGAAACATTGCTCTGATAAGCAAAGTCAAATAGCTTCTTGTTCTTTTACTTGAAAGGAAGAGAAATGAAAGACGCATAGTGTCTCACTTCTTGGCTTCCTCTAACTGTCTGAAAAGCAGGACCATACTGAACTGACATCTGTGTCTGCAAAAAGGAAGGAAGCAATCAATGGTTTGGGACATTACATTTTCAGCATGAAGGAAGGGGCAAACAGGGACAAAATTTACTGTTGGGTGAACAGGACTGGCATTACGCCTGTCGGGAGGTTTAGTTACTGAGGATGTTTGTTTGTGGGGCTTTTTTTGCATAATGTGCAAAGATGACAACAAAAGGCCTGGCAAAGAGCTTGGAGTGGATTAGTGAGCTCTCTTGTATTAACTCATTGGTGGGTTTAATTAGTGTGGGGTTGCAAGGCAAAAATCCTGACTGCGTATCAATTTCTGAGTGTAGGTACGGTATTAAGAGACACACAGTGCCAAAGCAATGGTAGTCTGGAGAGACTGCAGATCACTCTTCTGTTTGAACTGGAAACCAATGATAAAGAACACAGATTTTTAAAAAAAAATTCTTTAATGACATACAGGAGATTGATTTTTTGAAGCAGAGACACATTAAGGCATCAATCCCGTTACGGAGAAACCTCAAATCTTGTACCTTTCCCTTGCCTTAATAACGGTTTGGTAGCCATTTGTCCCAGAAACAAATGCTTCCTGCACCCTCTCCATTCCAATATGCCAATAAAAGGGAAAAGCTACGAATTTGTTCCCTCATTTTTCTTATTTTCCTCAGTGTTTCGTATTTCCAGAGAACAACTGGTGAAACATGGAAAACCCCCGACATTTTTACAGACACCCCAGTCCTTTCTCAAAAGCTGTATTTAACTGGGTTTTCAGAATCTAGCATTTGAGTGATCACCCCTTAGAAGAAGGGTTATTTTTAAAATATAATTGGTCCCATGACATATGTGCCACTGCATAGTGAAAAGGGTCATACGGTAGTGGACAAGGTCATATAATAACTTGTATTTTAGCCCTTGATCTTCTTACAGTGTCTCCCTATGTTCCTTTCTCATTCTAGTATTATGTAAATCCCTACACCTTCATACAAAATAAAAATTTGGGAACAAAAGCTGCCACAGCAGCTAGCAGGAGTAAGCTATGTACAAAGACCTGCCTAACCAGCACAGTTTACCTTCGTTCATATTACTCAATCCTATTGTTTAAAAAAATGGGATAAGCACGGTATTATTTAATTTCTCACAAAAAAAATCTCTTCTAATCTCTTCTTTTAACTAATGCTAATATGCCTGACAATAATTCTAAAATCTCAGCTGACATATGACTATCATGAACATTTTAAGATTTTACTGTAAAAGCACCAGTTTTTGTCCCAGATAAATCTTGAGAATGAACTCCATGTGCTGCAAGCCTGGGTCAAGCAGCAGAGACCTCAGGATGAGCTAGTCATTCTCCATGACAACAGAAACCTTGCCAGCATTTGCCTTCAAAATATTGCAGTCGTGCTGTGCATGGCACATTTTGGGCAGTTTACTTCATCAATGCTATGAAACAGCGCATTCTTTCTACCACTGTGCTCTACAAGGACAGTATGTTGACTAGGTGAATAGAATTACTTTAGGAATTACTGGCATTTGACAAACATATTTTCTTTAAGCTGCAAAAAAAAAAAAAGAGGTGCTTGTTTTAAAACATTCCTAAGTTAGCAGAGAAACACCATGAACAAGATTCCCGGGGTTTGATGGGGGTGGGAGATGATGAGATGACTGAACTACAGTCTCTAACCCTTACGGTTTCCACAAGCTAATATTTCCATGAATTAACTTGGGGAACTGCCCTCTGTATCAGAGAGGACACTGAACCAGCACAGCAGAAGTCTGAAGCTCCAGTGGAGGAGCACTAGCTAGTTTTTCAGGAAAACAATCCTTGCTCTCCAGTTGCCTGTGTTGTGTAGTGGCAGGGAGAAAACCCTGGCTGTATTGCCCTGGCTTCCCATTTGTGCTGCATCCTGCAAGGCAGTCAACAGTAACAATACGAGGCTTCTCATATTTGCTTGTACAGCTTTACATAAGATTAGGGAAAACATAGAATTTTATTTTCATTCCATTTGCCAAATTCATCAAAATCTCTCTCATGTTTGTCGGCTGCAAACTCATTACTATGCTCAGTGATCAAAATAGGTCACTATGGGACAGTGTCGTATCCTGCCGCTTTTGAGAACACCCCGTAGAAACTTTCCAAAAGGAAACAAATTTCAAGGCAGGACTTACGAACTTCTATTTCAACCAGATGGTCTCATATTCATGAAGAAAGCATACATATATATTGACATTTCAGTCATTTCCCTCTGTCATAAATACTGGGTCGATTTCCATCTTGAAAGATGATTTAAGCAATAAGAGAAAGAATTTCTAATGAAGTACAACTGTTCATGACACCTATGTAAGAATGTGAAGAAATGGAAAAGTCAAGTCATGATCAAATGGTAAATAATTTTGGCTCCTCCTAAGAGCTGAAGTCCCTTGTAAATGCTAGTTTGTGGAAAGATCACAGATACTTTTAACAAAGTTTCCTTTTTGTGAAAATATTTCAGAATGGATTTACATACTGCATTGTGCTTTAAAAAGCAGATGATTAAGCAAATTGTTTGCAGTCCATTCAGGAGTACCCGCTGTAAAATTTCAAGTTTATTTTCTGTTAATCACGTTTACCTTTTAGGGTTGCTAATTTTTGCTCATCTTCTTGGGGAAAAAAAAATAAATAAAATCTATGTCCTTATAGCTGCTGTAAGACTGACCTAATAAAATCTCCCAGTGCCACACAGAATGAATCTTCAGTTCCCAGTTTCAGTGTGAGAGTAAGCCAAAGCGTATGTACAGAACGATACAGTGTCTGTGAAGAACTGAATTCCCATTTATAATGTAATCCACCAGTGCATCCTAGATCCCGCGGCACCAGAGTATTTGAGCAATCCATCACTGGCAGGGGTCACTCCCCAACCCCTGAGACAGACAGACCGACCACCTCTGCAGGACATTCAGTTTGCACATTGTCTGAACAATGATTCATGCACTTAAAAACCTTCCCTTTCAGGCAAGTGCTGGTGGTGTGTGTTTGGTTTTTCCNTGTTTTTTTTTTTTCCCTTTTTTTTTTTTTTTTTTTTTTTTGGTGGCAGGGAAGGGGGGTGGAGGGTGGTCTTTCATGAGCTGCCTTATCCAGATGATCTGCAATAACCCCAGTTTCAAAAACAACTGAAGAAAAGTACACTGCTTTGGTTTATGGAGTGTATTTTATAAAGACGTCTCAGAGAAAAGAACACCAAATCTGTGAGGGAAATGAATCTGGCTCTGAGAAAACGGCTCCGAGCAATGCAGTTTGCTTCCCAGCAAATTCAGGCTTAATGCTCATGAATTATTAAGTTACCACATTGGCTAGAAGCCCCGGGGGAGGATTACAGAGCTTACAGTAAGACTGTTACTGCAAACACTGGGTTTCCATAGAAACAAAAAATAGTGAAAATAAGTACCTGTCATTTCTCTCTACCACATCCAAGGAAAAACAACCACAATGTTAAAAATGTTATTAAAGCTTGCAGGAGAAATGTAGCTAAGCCCCAATTACATTCTCCTTAGGTTCTCCTAAGTCTGCCACACCTCAACATTCGACACTGTCATTAGTATTTTTTTGTTATTTACACCATGAAAGGTAGGCATTTGTGTTCCTGAAAGGAATCCTCTCCGTCAGCAAGAAAAAGTTTCTATTTCCAAAAAAAGAGACGTTAGTCATATAGTGCAATTCCTTAGTCCTTGCCAGTGACCGTGATTTTAACCAATGAAAAGAAAGCCAGGCGGTATGTGTGAAAGGCTTTGACCATCCCTGTAGGGAAGACTTCTAATTTTGGATTACACTTTGTTTCTAGAATAAGTATTTTATCACCATCTCTAACCTAGGAGAAGCTAGCGGTTCCGAGGTCTAACACAGCAGCTGTCTCTCCCAATTCTTGCTCTACAAATCACATATCCCTGTTACTTGACTCTGCACGGGACAATTTCAGTCAGAGACACAGAACTGGGTTTTGACAGTGAATTTTGCAACACAGAGTGCTAAAGAGTAGTATTCATTACAAAGGGGCTTCCTACAGACAGAAAATTACTTGTAATTGCTTTCTCTGAGCTAGGCAGTTCACCTAAACATTTTAACATGTGTTTGCACCCTGCCAATCAAGATGGCAAAATCTCTTCAAGCAGTATGTGTTCATGACACATTTTTGTTCCCTCTGAGCAGGAAAAGGGAACAAGAACCTCAAATGCCTGCAACTAATTGGTTTCTTCCTGTTAACTAAAAAAAAAAAATCAAAATATCCCTGTAGAAAATCTGTATTCCTGCCTATTGCTATGTTATATCTGACCTTCAACCTGGGGAAAATAAAAAATTTGGGGAAGGAGGGGTGGTGGTAGTTAGAGAGGTAAGATTGATTTTTTTAAAAGCTTCTGTTTTATTACTATAATAGCTTCATGTTAATAATTTTACAGAAAAGAATTAACATCTCTAATAACATCATTTATCTCCTCTACAGCAACTTTCATGTACAAAAATCCAGAAAGTATGAGTTTCTTTAAAATATATAATAGTAACAGGAAAGGGGATAAACAGGAAAACCAAGCAAATACAGGTTTGGGAGAGAGATCTAGGGAATGAAAGTCAGTTGAAGCAACTGGTAGAGAAAATGAAAAGGCATTACTTCTCCTTCACCTTTTTTAAAAAAAATCTACACAGACACAAAAAAACCCCTTATAAAATACTCCATAGGTTATATTTGTCTCCAGTGATGACCAAACTGGTACTTTATAATATATATATAAGCACATATATATATATCAGAAAGGCTGTCTCCTGCCACACATGTGCAGTAGACTTCAGAGACCCATATATTTCCCGTATTAATTAGAGTGACCAGAAGAAGGGCCATTGCTGTGCACAGTAATATTCCTTAATGTTTGCTTACTGGATGATGTTTTTAAGGATGTTAGTCTTGAACATGATCAAGAACTGACATCCTCCTTGCTACTATTCCTATGGATCATCTTTTGCATAAAAGTCAGAAAAATATTTTCATTGAACCATTAAAACCACAATCAAGTATAGGAGGAACTGATGGAGGACTAGAGCTATCCAAATAGATCAGATTACTAGAAAAGAGGTAAAAATTAGAAACATGGATTATTTTTTTTTTGTGACTAAGCAGAAGAAAAAACTCATTAGTTTGTAAGCCTAATCCCTAGGAAAATTCCTTGAATATTAAAGAAATAATTCTGAATGACACAAAGTTATTTTTTTCCCAGTAGGAAAATCATTATACTAACAGTGAACGAGATAACTTTTCCATTTTAAAATAAATATAAGGCTGCTATTAAAAACATAGCAAATGGAAAGTTTAGCATGTAACTGCACAATAAAAGTAAAATATAATTTTCTGCTTCCTAACATAGCAACTGGCAACAGTGGAACATGATAATAATTTAAAGCAATTAACAGGGGATAAATACACATGCATTGTAACAGCACTCTCAGAGCTATTAACCTAAAGAGAGAAGCAATGAATCGAAAGGCCAGTTCCATACTCTGGGAGAGAATGCAGGCAGGCTTTTTGCCTCAGCTTTTAATGTGGATTTTTTTCCACATTAACTAACTTCATTTCTTTTGCAGCTATTCAACTTCAACCACATTCATCTCCCCAGTGATCCTGTCTTCCCTTCTTCTGACTTTACACTTACCTTCCTGTTTATTTCTCACCTGTCCGTATCTTCCCCTTTCCCATTCCCTAATGGAATGCTAATTCCATTAATTAACTAATCAATACTAAGCCTCCCCTCCACCCAAGCAGCACAAGATGCCTGGAGCGTCTTGTACCCTTTCTACACCTCCGGTTTGGAGCGGGTAGAGCTGCTCTGTACAGGTGTTCTCCCATCAAGCACGTTGATGCCACATATCAAGAGCTCTGAGAGGACTCAAACCCCTAAAACTCAGAGAGAACTTGTGGAAAATTTGCTGTCGCTTTTTCGGAAGTCTGCTTTGTGTTTAAAATGAAAAGTTCCAGACGATGATTATTGTCTACATTAGGAAGTGTTACAAGAAAATTATTCAAGAAGAAATGTGTAAACACAATGTAATTTTAGCTACACTTTTCTAACATTTTTGAGCAGCTAATATACATTCCTATTGACAGCTGAAATCAAGGAAATATGACTAAATGATGATGATCACCATGGAGCTAACTGTCATCAATAAATACACAGAGAGATGAAGATTCCTGTCAAATTTGTCAAGGTTACCTTCAGCAACGTAGTGTACAGATTAGTATTCTGCCATCTGAAATAGGGATACTGTGTCAGAGAAAACTCCTATGGAAAAAGGGAAAAAACAATTTTTCTACAAATCGACCGTTTCTAAATCCAGCGTTTCAAACTGGTGAATTTTATTCTACTCTACGTCAACACAGTCACAAACCTTTTTTTTACAACCCCCCAAAAGAGACAGTATCGTGACCTCTTATCAATTCAATTACACTTATGAGAAGTAACGAAGTGCAGAGATACTAAAATAGGACAAGACTGTCACAAGTAGCAGCTTGAGAAAACTTCCTTTTCTAACACACACACACACACTGGTCAAACCACAACCAGTACGATCACGCAGTGGAAGTTAACCTGTTTACAAGGCCAAGAAGACAACAAATCTAAAATAATGATCATGTTCTTCTCTAATATTTTTACACCTTTATTATCTTAAACCTCTATATGTTTGTCTGCTAATTCTTATCATGTAAAAGAATCATCATACAGATTAACAGCATTTTTTAGTCCATAATTATGTTTCCAAATCATACTTAGCTCCTGAGAGCTGCTTTGTCAACAGCACTAAATTCTTGAGAGAGATGTGAGACACCGCGCTACTCACATTCTCCCCAACATCCACCCACAAATTCAGAATATTTCCATGAAAACCATCTTTCCATATCGCCTATTAGCAACAGCATTAAAGAGCAAGGTTGTGTTTTCTATCATTTTGCCTATCGCTTTTCTATTTTAATGCAGAAATAGATGTTTCAAAATTACCAAATTCCTAGCTCTGCACTGAAAATTGGCAGCTGGGTTGAAGATACGCTTCTACACGTCTCGTGTTTTAAAGTCAGCGTGGGTCCCCATTTTCTCATGTTTCTGCACGTGTTTTACCTAGCCATCTGTGGAGAAAGAATGGTTTACAATTTTATCCTTCAGTGAGAAGGAAAAAAAACCGGGAAATGGCATCTCAACAAAACACAATGAGATGCTTTATAAAGGGCTGGATGTTAACCTTGTTAATACCTCCACATACTCTGAGGTAAGAATCAAAGAAGCAAGAGTAAAGAACAAAGCGAGGAAGCTGCTTCATGGACTTCCAAAGATTATCTCTTTTTCTTTAAAGGAACAAGGACTATCTCTGTAATGCACTGAAACAACATTAGAAAAGCTATGAGCAGTTATAAATTGACCACTGAAGTATAAAGTCTTGATTCAGAGCAGACACGTGCTTCACCACCCTGTGNGGGGGGTGAGGGTGGGAGTGGTGTGTGTGTGGAATATTCTGCCAAGATACCTTTTCCTAATTGTAATCTCTAATCAAGATCAGCTTTCATCATGATGCTGCTAGGAAACTACCAACTGAAATAATAGAAAGGACTTTTATCTAACAGATTAATTTTAAGAGCAGATGGGATCTTTATAATAATTCAATCTTGTCTACTATATAACACAGACCACACACCAATTATATTAATATATATCTTTGGGTTTATTTAAGGAGGGAGAGGCTGAAGCAGATGTTTGGCTTATAAAAATACGTATTTTGTTATTCCTTTTTTTTTATTCCATACATTCCGATTGTTTTTTAGTACGAGCACTTGTCGTCTCTTTCCTTACATTAGAGTGCAAATGATTTATACTTATGATGTATATCAAGACATCAACCTATAGTATAAAAGAATGACGTATACTCTGGTAGTACGCAGTACTTCAATACAAAGGTTTGGGCAGGCATCTTACATTAGAAGCAAACATCTCCTGGGAGCAAATCACACCCTGCCCCTGCTTCTGAAGTCTGAGCACTCTTATCTCCAGTCATGCCTAGTTTTCTCACTGAAGTAATAAGAAAAAACATCCTAACAACACGGTGTGTGCTCACTCTGTAAGGACACAGTTATACAGCACAATGTCATGTAGATAAAGCCCAAAGGCACAATTTAGCAGAGTAAAAAAACCGAAGGTGTAAAATGCTAGTCAGTCCAAGTTAATAACCACCCCAATTATTACTACACTGTTACTGTGCCTTTCCCACATTCCCTTCTCATTGCAGTGCTTCACACTCCCACAAATTGGCTCATGATGATTTTAATTTCATTACTCTTTTTTGTCTTCCCCTTAAAAAAGAGTATTTTATTTTCCAAATCAAATTATTTTAAATGATAATCAGAGGAAGAAATTCTACTAATTCCATCTGGATGTTTCTTTTATACTGACAACAAAGAGAAAGAATAAAGATCTGAAGAGAAGAAAAATTAACAGTAAAATTATTGAAGGATGGATGCCTGCACAAGGAAATGAAAAAATGGTTTTGAGAGAAGCAAAAACCCCACAAAACCACTGAAAGGTGAAAAGCTTAGATAACTATTTGATGAGGTCCTGGAGAAACAGAATTGTAAAAAGTAAAAGGAAATACAAAAGAAGTCAGTGGGTAGAATATTGAGCTCTGTACTAGTGCACTCAGAGAGGCGTTACGGAAATGAGATCCCTCCAGAAAAAGCGTGGGAATTTGCATACACAAGAACTAGTCACAGCTTTCAAGGTCAGCAGCTATGCAGCATCTTTCCTCTCGTTTCACTGTACTGTAAGACAAATGGGTCATCAGTATATAGATTTATATATGCCCTTTAAACCTGATGGTCATCTATGATCCCCAAAAATTTCCCACGCATTAAGAGTCTTAAGAGTCCAGCTGGAAAGTACTTAAGCAGAAGGAATATGTGGTTCGGCATTTGCAGGTGCGTTTCTCTGCTGCTCCATAAGAAGTGAATTCTTTCCCCCACCCCTAACTGACAGCGTTCTTAGATTCCCTCAAAGCTGCCTAAACACTACAAAACCATCCACCATAGTAACAGTGAAACACACAGAAGACAAGATCTACACGATGCATCCACGTGTATGCTCACATGAGGAGCAAACAGTAGTCCTCACTAACACTGAACAACCATCTATTGTTTTTCTCGTTTTATATTCTTTTGCCCTGGATTTTCATTCTCTTTCTGTTATTAGGACAGACCCCCTATAAGATATGTCTATTACATGGGTTTTTTTGTTTTTTTTAATAGTATCATTCCAATTGCATTACAGTAGAAGACACACGCATCTTGTTTCGCCTTCTCTATAGCACTGAAAAAAATCCCAGGCATATTTAGCAGCTAGAAATTCATTAAATGGACCAGTGAAAGTGGTGCCTTTTGCAAAGTTATTTGATCCTTCTTATTTAACGGAGAATGACACTTCTTAGAACAAACTCGGTATTGCTGGAAAGTGATACAGATAGTCTTCTAATTCAGCCACAGACATCTGAATCCGAACTCTTTAATCTTCAGAAGAATTCTCCTATACCAAGCCAGATAACAACAGAGGCTTGGAAGACATCTTGATGATTATTTCATGATTCGGAGCATCCTAAGGATTCTCAACAGGAAAAAAATGTGCAGGAAAAATTGACAAACCCAAGCTTGTCTTTTTATGTGACAAATTAGGGAGCTGGATATAAAGTAAATTCCCTGGTGATCTTTTGAGTCTAGACTTACCACTACCATACTGCATATGCCACAAAACCTTCTTCTGCAAGTGGAAGACATTCCTCTTCCTCCCAGTTCCTCTGTTTGCGTAACTTCTCTGATGAATGCTCTATTCCTCCTGCAAGCCCTACTAACAGAGTGCCGAGGAACCACACAGCCACTAAAAATGCTACGGTACTCTGGCTTTAAATATCTGCCACACGTTGGGGTGAGACAAGTTTGGATTCTGATCACTAACAATCATTTTTACTTAGAAAGAATTTACAGATAAATAAAATGCTTACTTAAAAGCATCTGCAGTACTGACAAAAGTTACAATAACACAGATCCACAGAACACACCGTGAAGATCACATTGAGTATTCCCCACGGCAGGGTCAGCATTTGAATTGGCTTCCACCTTTCTTTGGGTTAACTGGAATCTTAGTATTTCTGACAGAATTATCTTTGGTTAGGATAGTTGCTGCCTCTTCTTTCCTCTTCTCTACTACCTCTCCAAGGCAAAACCCCATTTTATGTCCCTTTTTTTTTTTTTTCCTTTTGGTAACTTTTAGCTTAAGTAAGCTGTCTCACATGTTTCCTGGGGCACTACAAGATAGTGTGGGGAAGAGCATATTACTGTACTTTCCATCCTTCACGGCTCCTCAAAATAACATTTCCAGAGTACATTTCATCATTAACTTTAAACTTTTCTAGCTTTAGATTGCATATCTATAACATATGCTTTTTAGACACATTATACATTTACTATTTCTCAAAATATAATTGTATCCATCTCTTGGCAAGATGTGTTGGGAGCATCATACAGAGAAAAACTACAATAGCACAGAGAAACCAGTTATTAAAATTGAGTAACATTTACCCAGCCATATATACTTTCTTAATTTATTCTATGTGATTGCTCCTGGTAACCTTGTTATACATGAATTGAAGAAAAATAATGCAATATTCTGAAAAATTGCTACGGAATTCCTCTGTTTCTTTGTTTCCAAAACCAAAATAAAGAGAATACCATGAAGACATTGCGAAAACAGTTACATAGGATTTTTGAATTAGAATGGAATAATAAACGTTCATAATAAAGAGAGTCATATAAGCAGAAAGAAGAAAATATAATGTGCACTCTGGTGCTCACTGAAGAGTATGTGATCTTGTAAGTGAAGAGCTGATTAGCAGCAAATTAGGAGCAAGTAAACTTTTGAGTACTGCACAATGCAAACCAAAAAAAGTACTTTCAGTATCCTCCTTTGTGCACGTTACAAAAATCCATCATTGACACAAAATCTTAAAGATTTTCATTACTGTGCCACTGTAAATGTTCTTATCTGACAATCTCCACTGTTAATTTACATCTAAAAATATGTACAGCCACCTGTTGCTACAACTGCAATTGTTTAAGCTGAAAATATTCATTATTTGGCACAGCCACCATTTTTGGTTACCTTTTTCTCATGTCACATCACATACTGCCCTGCTGAGCATTTGGACCATGCTCTCCTTTGTCTTCCCTCTGCCACCAACGTACCCACAGAGCGCTGTGTGCATGTGTATCTTTCTGTCCCTCTCTGCATTCAACTCCAGCTCAGCTTCACTTCCCTAATTCTGCTTCTGCATGCCCAGGCAATTTCTTATTTCTCCCAGGTAGCTTATCTGATGCATCTGCTTGACTGTCTGCGTGTTGCGATGCGCCACCCCTGTACTCCACAGAATGCAATACCAAGATAAACTGACAGCAAGAAAAGCCACGATGCAGAAGGAAAGACACAGAAAAGCCCAGGCAGTGGTGCCTTCTGACTCGACAGACAAGCTGACAGATCGTACAGCCTCCTCAGAATGCTACGCGTTCAAGAGAGGAGACCATCCGCAAACACATGCCTGCGACAGACAACAGAGAGGAAACCTGGTCTCACAGCAAAAGCTCTGGAGTATATTCTGTACGAGAAAGGTACACAGGGACTTCCTCTGCCAAAGCTCTCAACGCCACCAAGAATACTTACCCCACCTTCCAAAATCTCCAGTCACGAGGAGGTCTATTATAACAGGCATGGTAAAGACACAGTAAGTAGGCAGATGAAGGAGTTTCAAGCAGAAATATGCACGATGCTATTTTCCATGCATAATTACCAATTAGGCCCCAGTTTTTCAAATTAAATCATATCAGAATTTCTTTTTTGCTCCATCCGCTCTCCATAATTAAAGGTATTTCTAGACAACATGATGCTTTTAAGCCTCAATGGAGTAAAATAGGGTAACTGGTAAAATTGTGCCAGAAACATCTATTCTGGCTTAAGATGCAGCCAGAATAAAAAACCTTCACTTGTTTAAACATAAACTTTATAGAGCAAAAATCATACTAAAATTTACTTATCCTTTTTCATACTTGGTGGATTCTTCAAGCTTATTTTCAGAAAAATTTTCATCATGCTCCTGAATGTGTAATTTTTGAAGTTATGCATAATTTTATGCATTTATTAGTAAAAAAGAGCTATGGTAAAGATTGCTAAACCTTACTGCTTTACTGAATTTAGTTTATTTCCACCCAAAATAATGCTGCAAAAATGTTTAAAAAAATTTAAAAAATCTTATTAATTGCATCCTTCCAGCACAGTTAACACTCTGGATCAGTTTTTCCACCAGTTTTCCAGCCCCTTTACAGTACTGTCATCTAGTCTGTATCTCCCCGCTTTGCCCTATCAAGTTCAATGCTTCTCTTCTGTTGAGGCATGAGGCGCATTCTCATAGAAAAAACAAAATTTGTTTGCTCTGATGCGACTTACGTTTGACAAATCTATATTGACTTTTATTTATCGTCTTGTTAGTTTCTAAGTGCTAATAAATAGTTTATTTGTTCCAGAACTTCTTGCATTTGCCATCTGATTGCAGTCAACCTTCTTAGGGAGACTGAGGCAAAACAGCTATTAAATACTCCAGCTTCCTTGGTAACATCTGCTGATAGCTTCATGTCCCCTTTAATCTGTTCAGTTATTTCTTGATTTTGTAAAAGAAGTAATTTTTTGCTGCTAAAGCATTACAGAATTATTCTTTTTCTGTCCTTGATGTCCTTTCCCAATTGCATTTCTCTGCAAGTTTCTCTCTTTCCATCCCTGTTTGCGCAATTTCATTAGTTTCTCCTTTTTTCGTATTTCCTTCTAGACTCCATTTCAAAGAATACTGATACAGACTTTTTGTGGTTGACATATATTTAATCTCTTCTTCATATCGAAAGAATTTGCTTTTGTGCTCTTCAGTAGTGTTGTTAAGGTCCTGACAACTCTCAAATTTCTTTCCTTCATATCAGTTTACCCGGGTTTTTTTGGATGCTTATTGACACCTGTCTTAATGAAGTTCACCATCTTTACATTAACATTTTCTTTGTTTCCTTTTGTAGTTACTATGAACTCTATCATTTCAGGATCATTCATCCCAAGGTACTTCTCACAACAGGCCTGTACTTCTCCAGTGGCTGTAACCAAAACTAGACCAATTTTTGCATTGTTTGGTGCTAAATTCCACATCACACAAGCTACCTGAGGTATTAAAGCTTAGTAACAAAGTTTTTGTTGCTAGACTAATGTCTTTTGTATGTAAAAATATGGGACAACTTTTGCAACAAAAAAAATCCCAAATACTTCATACAAATAGACTTTCATCCCTCTTGGTCTGAGCCATTACCAGACTGACAGGTCGTTTCTGTTGTGGGCTGAAGCAAGTTGTTGCAGCAGACATTCATTGATTGAGTTCTATTTACTTACAATTATTTCTTTTTATAATTCTATTAGAGTAAAAAAAATCAAGCCACCTTTTCTTTTTTTTTTTTTTTAAACCTCTAGGTCTTACCCCTCTGGTAGCAGCCCTGTTATTCCTGCTGTCCATATTTCCCCACTGTCCTCTTTTGTCTGCTTCACATTTTTAGACAGCACAAACCATGAAACACGGTACAGTACTTATTTATTTGTATTCAGAACCTGGGAATACATCTCAAACTGTATTTCAGCTGACGTTCCAGCCTTCTGATTGCTAACCAGAACATGCTGTTAATTCAGCTCTTGGGAAATAGTGGAACTTTCACTGATTCTCCACTTAACCTGACTGGGAAATCACCATTGCAACAAACAGGTTCAATGAGGTTTGTAATCTACTGTACGTCCAAAGCACTAACACTGAAAGCCAGTCAACCTCCAGTGTGAACTGATAAGACATTTATCAACCTCAAAACCATCTCAGAAAACTCAATTTGTCCTTTTCATTTAGAATGCAACATGCAGAAGCTTTCCTTGGGTGGTTTTTTTTTTTTTTTAAACCTTAATGTACTATTTCCTGAGGCATACAGAAAAGGAAAAAAACTTAATCTTTTAAAGCAGATATAAAAACATTATTCTAGATTTGTAGCACTGTGTTTGTCTGGGGTTTTGTTTTTAAGTTTCTTTTCTAAAACAGAGCTCAGCCTCATTAAACACTTCCTCCCCATGCCTCTCTTGAATGCAAGAAAATGTAAAAATCATGCTGTTTTCACTGCAGCAGATCACTAATGCATAATATGAAGAGCTAAGTAATAACAACTGTTTGCACATGAAAGCATTACTATATATATATATATATATATATATATATATATATATATATATATATATATATATATATATATATATATATATATATATATATATATATATATATATATATATATATATATATATATATATATATATATATATTTAAATCTGCCTGAACCACTCCCTGTACTTTTTCCTCATTGTAAATACTATTTTCTTTTCTTTTTTTTTTAAAAAAACACTGGCAAAACCCCTTCTTAAGGCTTTCCCACTCAATGTTTACACGCGATGCAAACTGCCCCCCAAGACAATTCATATCCTTTTGAAGCAGTTTCTGAGCCCTTCCGCAGTCATGCAAGCAGCTTGTCCCTTCGTCTTCCCCACAGCTTTCTTCATATAAATGATTTGCTATTTTACTGCTTTGTGGTATGAACTAATTAATTGCGAGCAATCTTGTTTTGTTTTGACTTAGCATTTGCACCTTTCCCTCACAACAGTTATGTACTGCTAATTCTCTCAAGACAAGAATTAAAGGCATGTCCTCCTAACTGCATCAAAACAAGCATTTTGCACTTAGCAGAGGTGAAATAAGCATGATGTAGTATCAAATTAGGCATTCTTGCCATATTCTGTAAAATGATCTTTAAGTTGTGTTAACCGAATGGTGGAAGACACATATCTGTAAGAGGCAGTCAGGTCATTGGCAATTTCTAATATAGACCACTTTTGTAGTGGGATATCTTCTGAAGAGCTACAAAACTGTTACCGCTTTACTCTGAACTTTCTTAGACGAACCTTACTCAGATACTAATGTTCTTCCAAAGACAGGAAAGAACATTTTGGGGCTCCTTCCTCAGTTTGGAACAAATCTGTATCTAATTTGCTGAAAACCAGGACGATTTTGACCACGGTAGCAAACGTGGTCTGTGCCAACTGTCAGGATGTGTCTTAATCGAAACTCAAAAAATCCCCACAAACACGTTGTACTTTAGATCAGAGCAAGCTACGCTTAACTTAATTTCTCAGACACAACGCATATGCTGCAATAGTCTTGGACACATTCTGATGTTTTCAAAACACATGCTTGTAAATGAAAATACAGCACATTACGTATTTGCTAACATTAGTACCAATTACCTCAATGTACTGAGCAGCACAGTTGTCCAGCCTAGACGTAGGGATGAACATGAACACTTTAGTTTATACTGATAGCAGAATAATGAAAACACACAATATTTTAATATGCCTCTAGGAGAAGGTGTGGATGAGTTGAAGATCCTCAATTCAGCACCCACAGCAGTTCTCTTTCCCAAACAGTCATAGAGTGTGGTCCTGCCATTATTAGTACTTCTTGAACAACAGCCCTAAGGCAGCACCTACTAAACACTAAGACCTTCAGTAATGTGTGGAGGCCAAGTCAGAAACCTAAACAAAATTAAACTATTCTGTGCCTTTAATGCTTTGCTTATACGTAAGCACTAAATTTCATATACAATTAGCATTGCTGATATTCTCAGGTACACGTTGCAGGGCTGTCAACTTACAATTTATCATTTTATCAACCCCTTCAGTTGTGTAACAGAATAGCTCAGAGGTTTTTCTCCAATATATTTCCTTTTTTAGTAATTTTCTTTCTTAGGAAGCTTTTTAGTTATTTGATCCATTCCTACCTGATCTGTTTGCCTTCTCGAACATCATACAAGGAAAAAAAGACATCTGTGTCTTCTCCAATTGTATTGTAGGTGAAGCTCTTTAGACTGAGGAAGAAGTGATGAGGCACTGGCATACGGCAAGCTTCCCCATGACGCTGACGAATTGTATCCACCTGATTAAAAACAATTTAAATTATTTTTATTTATTGACAAACAAAGGACACATGACCAACTTGATAATTTTAACTGAGATTCTGCTCTCCTTTCTCCATCAAGTAAGAGCTTAATCTCAAATATATTCTACCTTAGAGACACATGACAGATTAAGTTTTCTTCCTCTATTTTTTCCGTGCTTATTTCGAACAGTTTGAGAAACCACAATAACCCAGTCAATATGAGATAAATGGTTTAGGCATTTGAAATCTATTTTTATCAAGTAAACCAAATCAATCCTATTTCTCAAATATTGTCTTCGTTCTGGTACTGAAAATGAACTATAGTAAGATGGTGCTAGGGTGGTTCTTGATGATTTCCATTTAAAGCAGAAGGACTTCAAAGCACTTGTAAGAATAACATTTGTTACATTATTTCTTTTCAGCAGCTGCAATTCATTTATAGAGGTCATTCAAAATTAGGCTTTACAGGCTAATATGCCCTACAGCTATAACAAAAAGAAATCTTAGCAATGGTTGATAACATGAGCACCTAATAACTTCAAATAGCAGAAAGGTTTACTTTCTGACTCAGTATATCAAGACCTATTTACAATAGTGAAAATTGGAGTGTGGGGGGGAAAAAAAAGGAGCATGCTTAGAACTAAAATTATTATTTAATTTTTATAGAATCATAGAATAATTTAGGTTGGAAAAGACCCTTAGGATTGTCAAGTCCAACCGTAAGCCTAACACTGCCAAGTCCACCACTAAGCCATGTCCCTCAGCATCTCGTCCACCCATCTTTTAAATACCTCCAGGGACTGACACTCAACCTCTTCCCTTTATATCCGTTGCATACGGACCCTAATAAACAGGCTGCACGAATATTCTAAGCTCACTAGACCAAGTCTCCTCTGAATGCATGGACAAGTACGTACTGAGAAAGAAAAACTTAACACTTTTAGACTTTCAACCCAGGTTTCTACTAGCTTAAAAAACAGGTTAAAATAAATTTTGTTGTGGATTTTAAATTAAATCCAAGTAAATCCTCATTCTTTAAAGACAGGTACCTGTGGAAGTACAGTCCACCTGCAAAGATCAGACCCAGATTCCATGACCAGGAAAGGATTACATTACTACAGAAAGGATATGTGAAACAGAAGCCTACTGAGCCACGCGTTAGCAGGTGGAAAGACTCACACCGACAGACTGAGGCTTTTGGCATCCCTACAGAAGTCGATCTTTTAAGAACAACAGTTAAAGGTAAGGCAAACAGGCCCAAATGGAAGTTGAAGACGGACCTTAGTAAGTTAATTCATTTTAGGATCGTCTGAGAAAGTGTTTTATGGGGAGGGACCTACCCAATAATCTCCATCATAGCTTTACATATATTACCAAACACTTTAAGACAACAAAAATTTGTATGTAGATGATGTTTACCTGTGACGTGCTCTGCTGGACACTGTGTCTACTTGACAAATGCTGTGGAGATATAAAATAGTAGAATTTAAACCTTTTTGAAAGTAAGAAACATTTATATTGTATCTGTGTAGCATTAGAACAGCACTTTTAAAATACAACTGGTCAAGATTATCATCAACTTTTCATGGCCTTTTTTTACAGTGTATCATCACTCACACGACCACTAGCTTTCCCAAAGGTTTTTCCTCAGTTAAGCCATTTCTTAGCCCACCTACTTGAATGTACAGATGGTATTTACCTTCACTTTTAATGTAAATGGCTGTCACAAGCTAGACAGAATTTCAACACCGTAATACCATTTATTCTTGAAAAGTCCATCGCCCTATACTGTATAATCTATGTGTTCTCCTGCTAAAAGGGGAGACACCTCACCACTAATCCTCATCTACCAGTATGTTGTCTATGAAAAGGTGCATTTGTCAAAAGGCACAGACATCTAGAAAGAAGGATGGATTTTAGACTTTATTTAAACTTTTTGCTCTGATCAAAAAATGAAATCCTAATAAATGGTTAAAGAATTTCTTCTACAGTTTCAGCTGGACAACACCTGTAAAGAAGCATCAGTATAAAGAGCTACATCTCCAAAACAGAACTCGGAGGATGATCCTGTATTTAAAGCCTTTCATGCTAGAAGGAGATGTTATAATCAGAAAATGGACTGCAAGACTCACTGAACCCATTTAATCTCCAAAGGGAGATTTAAATACTAATCTAAATTGAAAAGGTTTCAGAGAGCTTTAAAAACCCATATCATTAATGATTCTGTCGTGCCTGTTCCACACACATTCATCTTAACATTAGCATTTTAAACTGAAATATTAACACTACCACATGTTAATAAACATATTCTTCATTTGCCCCCATCTCTATCCTTCTATTACACACCCAACATCTTATTCTGACCAAATATATACACTTTATAGCAGGACCAACATGATCTGCTGATACCCTCATAACTTCAAAAGAGGTGAAACTAAAAGATAGTCCACAAGATGTATTCAGCAATACTTTTTCCAAACTATGTCAGTCTTTCACACAGAAAGTAAGACTTTACCACAAAAAGAGAGATAATCTTCATAAGGAGACTAAATCAAGAAGATATTATGTTAAATGGCATATTTTGACATCTGTTTACATTCACAGTTATAAAAGCGTCCTTTCACACTGTCAGCAGAAGAAATAATGATCTCTAGCTCCATTGTTTGTCAAACTGCTGCACTGTCTTCTGAATGTTAAAATATCCTATGTTTAGGTGGCTGAGTTGCCTATTTAATCTTTTTGTCACCTGCAACCACTTCCAATCAGCTGGCACGGAAAAGACCAGTTATTTAAGCTGCTGAAGGTATCCTGGCTCCTTTTGACTAAAATTCATCTCCAAATGTTAGTGGGAGATAAAGTAAGTTAGTGGGAGATAAACCCAACCAACAGAAAGAGAGGTGGTCCAAAGAGCTACAGTTTCCTCAGTGAACAGAGGTGCTTATAGAGTACACATTTAAGTAGACATGTAACAATAAGCGGCCAAAACACAGGTTTTAAATTTTTCACAATAAAAGATTCCACTAACTCTTTGCTTTTATGCTTCAGGACCATGATATTACAATACAGACAACCATTGAGATAATTTTATGTACCCTTGGCTCTGGCTAGGCAGTGTCCAACGTGTAAGCTGCTCTCTTGGAAGCCATTTTTGGGTACGCGAATGAGAGGGTGACTGAAAATCGCCAACACAGATTTACCAAGGGTAAATCATGCTTGATTAACCTAATTGTCCTCTACGGTGAAAGGACCAGATCTGTAGATGAGAGAAGAGTAGTGGCTGTCGTCTTTAGTCTAGAGTTCAGCAAGGCCTTCACCACAGTCTCCCACAGCACCCTTGCGCCCAAGTTGTGAAGTTACACTTGGATGGGTAGACCAACTATATTGGTAATAACATGCCAACAAGCAGTTGGATTGTAGGCTCAAAAGGTAGTGGTTGATGGCGTGTACTCTTCAGAGGTCTATCCTGAGACCTATACAGTCTTAACAAACTCACAGATGATCCTAAATTGGTGGCAGCAGCCAATCTATTCAAGGAGGAGGTCTCTAGGCAATGCAGAGGAACTGGTTAAAAGAAACCTTATGAAATACAGCAAGGACAAATACAACAAGTCTTGCACCTGGGACGGGCTAATCCTTCCATGGTATAGGCTGGGAATTGACTAGCAGGCTCCTGCTAAACAGCAAGCCAAACTGAAGTCAGGAGAGCACTGTGGCAGCAAGGACTTTTAACAATTTACTCTTTCTATTGACAGGAATGTAGCCAGTAGATTGAGAACAGCATTTACTCCTTTTTACTCAGCATTCACTGAACTACATCTGAAATACTGCATCCCACTCAGCAAAGGGCCACCAAAGCAGACGGGAGCTGGAGCACATGCTGTATGAGAAGAGACAGAGGGAATGTAGCCTTTCAGTCTGGGGAAGAGAAGGTTTGGAGGTGACCTGATGGCAGCTTTCCAGTAAGCTATCCTCAAGATGACACAGCTAGGCTCTTTACAGAGCTGCACAGCAAGAGGACAAAATCCTGTGGTCATAAATTACAACACAGGACACCCCAGCTTCCCAACAAGGAAAAAAATAACCCCATGAAGTTAGTCAAGCATCAGAGAAGGGATCCAATCTTCTTCCTTGAAGAATTTCAAGATCGAACTGGACAAAGCTCTGAGCAGCCTGGTCTGAATTCATTATTAACCTTGCATTGAGCAGGAAGTTTGACTAGATCTCCCCTGAGGTCCCTTACAACCTGAAAAGCCTTGAGAGGCGATATAAAAATAAGACAGTTAAAAAATTATCCATCTTTCTTCTTTAAAAAAAAAAAAAAATAAATCAGTTTTACCTTCATTTTTCCCAAAAGACAGTTGCCTCTTAAGGTTGTGCAAACTTTAACTAAGATTATCCATTATCCAAAGGTATCCAGTGTACCTTTCTTCATCAAAGTGCTTTCTGATGCCTAAACTGAACCCTTGTCATTGTAACCTCAGCCTACTGATCCTTGTCTTACCCATCATTAGCATGACAAGATTAATTAATTCAGCTTGATATTCCACTAGAATACTACAAAACCACCTAAGCTTGTGCTGTCCCAACCTGTACTTCAGAAGCAACAACTGATTGACGTTAAACCTTGTATTTACGATTCTCAGTGGTATCCTAAACTTTTCAGATAATTTCTTCAATTTCTCTACATTATTTTGAATTCTAAGCCTTTCCTCCTATGTACTACCACTTCCAACTTGGTGGTATTTGCATATTTAGTAAGCATATTCCCTATTTCTTCATCAATGAAACATGAAGCATTACAAAATGGAGGACGACCACAAGAAATTAAGCTGATTCACCTCTCCTCCTATTTAACCAAATTATTCACAACCATTCTTCTCTTTTTTCTTTTTTCTTTTTGAGTATGGGTTTTTTAATTATCTTTGTGTTTACTTTACAGTAATTTCATCTGGAACTAAGGACCTTAGGAGAATTTCAATTAAAAAAACAATTAAAATCTTTATGAAAATCTAAATATGGCATCAGCTGCTTTGCCTCTATCCACTAGATTCATTTATGTTCTGGAAGTAAATTGGAACCCTTAAAAATTGCTTGTTCTGAACAAGTTCACAATCACTTTCACTCACCTGCTTGTTGCAAATGCTGACATTATTTTTTTTTATATTTTATTTTTTAACAGGGAGAGAGTGATTACTAGCTCCTCCTCCTCAATCACCTTTTTAAAGGTGTAAAGTATGCTTGCCCTCTGCTGGCATTCTGGAACCCATCTTTCCAACGATTATCACTCATACGTCTGATATGGCTTCTCTAGACATGCCAAATTAAATGTACATAGTCCTAAATCCCCTGGAACTAATAACTACTTTATAAACTTTTACCCTCTCTTCAGGTATGACTCCTTTTGCTCTTCCACAGGTATTGCTAATGATCTGACACAGTTTACCACCTTACCAGAGCTTGACAGGGAGAAAAGGACATTAAATGACACTTTATTTTCTTTTTGACTTTTCTAAATGACTTTTTATTTTCTTGCATCCCATACCAATTGGTTTGCTCTTGCATAAAACCTTTTCTTTAGTTTCCCAATTATTACCAGTTATTTCTATAAAGCTGTTTCTTGATACAACTGACCATACTTGCTTGTTATATCTTAATTTGTGCATTGCCTTTCTAATTTTTCTATTTACCCATTTGTGCTATTCTATTATACATTTCTATACTTCCGTTCTGCTATACTTGTTCTTGGTAATTTTAATTTCCCATTCTTTCACTCTAGTGACTGAATGCAATGAAGAATCCTTAATTTACCTGACTTTGCCTCTTAGTATCTAGCAGGTTTTTTTTAATTCACTGAAGGAGCTATCAATTCTCCTTACCTCTTCTTTCCCCTGCCTAACTTGCTTCTCATAGTATCTTATCTACCAATTTTAGTTTTTATTGTTGCTCTTCCTCCTTTTCCTAATGATGCTCACTAAGTGAATACTATTGTTGCCAGTACGGCCCAAACCACGACATCAAGTCAGCATCAAAGAAGCTGCTTTCTGTCTCCTTCTAACATCTTACCAGGGTTTAGAACTAAATGTACACAAATCTGTCCTCTGACAACCTGCTTTGTTAAATCACAAAGAGGTTTCATGAGCTTCCTGCACAGTTTGTGTCCAGGTGGTTTCCTTTTCTAGCAGAGTTCTGGGCAACTGAAGTCTCTATTCAATTTTTGTAACTACTCATTCTTACCAATCTCATTTTCCATCTGAATAAAGAATAAGCAATTATGACATGATAGTAGCATTAATTTCAAACTTGTTTATTTAGTAGGAGCTCTGGTAAACTTGTGGTATTTTTTTCAGACAGTTGAAAGAAATGGCTAAGACCTAGCAGTAACATAGACAATAGTTGTGCCTTTCGCGCACCTCTTAAATCCGTCCTGAAGACACATACACAAATTAATAAATTTACAAAAAACCAAAACATATTTAATCGTCAGGTTTGAACATTTCTGATTTTTGCAAATGCCTCCAGACATTTGTGTCTTGTAATCCCTTTCAGTGCTATCCAAGTGTTTCTGACATTCTGCTGGACTCATGTTGCTAAATGCAACAGTGCTCTGATCTAGTGGCGACTCCAGCACCGAGCTCTGTGGCAGAATTGTGACAAAATGTTTTCCCACAATTTCAAAAGTAATGTAGATTTTAAAAAGCGGCCCATCATATCAGTTAAAATCACAAATACTGTCATAAGGAAAGGGCAATTTGGTTTCCTTCAGTGGCAAAGTAATGACTTCTGGCAAACGCTGTGCCTCCCGAAGCCACTACTATTAAGCTTCATAATGAGTAACCTGGAGAAACAGGATGTGTAAGGCCTCAGAGCACAACAGCTCTGACAAAGAGATGAATACAATAGTCACAAATACACTTAGCAATAAAAAACAAGAGCTAGAAAAGATGCTCGAATTTTAAAACTCACCAAGAAATGTAATGCTAAGTCTAATGACCCTGTACAAAATGCCTGAATTTGTTGTCACAGATAGGAAAGTCTAATGTGTTACCTTCTCCATCGTTCTGCTGATGTGAGACTATTGCCTATGGTACATTTAACCTTCTGCAAATATGAGAAAGTAATTCAGCTCTCACAAACACTCCTGCAAGATTATTTTACAACGTAAATCCTCATTGCTCATTTGAGAACCCATTAAGTATTTTACCAGGAGTAAGGAGAATTCCCTCCCCAGTTTTTTGTTAAATAATAAAAACAAAACCAAAACCACATACCCCCCTCTCCCTCCCCCCCCAGACAAAACCACCATCAATACCCCCCTCCTTCAATTTCTACTGAATTTATGTTAAAAAAAATAAAGGGTTTTCAGCTGTTTTGGTTCCTGAAATTGCCTCCTGACTATGAACTAGATGTGATCAGACAGCACGGTCTCCTTGAATCTACCAACTAAAACAACAGTGAAGTGTGAACTAACAGGCATGTCCTAATACCACACAGATCTGAGCAAACTGTGCTGTGGACACTTTCTTCAGGACGAACACAGGTGACATAATCAGACTATTCCGACAATTAAATATTAGCTATTTGCTGTACTACAAGTATTCAGAGTAAAAAACCTGGCAGAATGAAACACAGAGTAATAAAGCAATCCTGTTACCAACTTATCTCGCATTCTCTGAGTCATTACTGATTTAATTTTGTACTGAGTTATTTCTATATTGTACTTGAAAGAAAACCCTGCTGTAATAGCATCAAACTTCCCTTGGACTATGGCAAATCAGGAACAAACATTAAAAATTAATAATATAGAATGATGTACGTCAGTATTTCTTACGTAACACAATTTCTATTTCTTTCCACAAAATCAGCCTTTATATGGTGCAAACAATCTGAAACAGCAACAGCACACAGCCCATTTACAACACATGCTGTTGTTTTAGGGAGAAGTACATCTTGCGTATCAAAAAACCTCAGCTAGACGCAGCCCTATCACTCCCTCAGAGACAGCTGAAGGCCAAAGAACATTTTAAAATAGTAAATTAAATGTTTACTAGAAGCGAGTGAAACTGTAACAATATTTATGTAGAAAACTCACTATTTTCTTTGGAAAATACTATGTATTAGTAAATAATAATGATGGAAGGTGGAAGTCACTGCAATGAAGGAATTGTTTTGCTTTTCCTGGAAATCCTAGCATTCCTATTCAAATGTATCACATATGTTTTCTGAGGGACGCGGCCACACAACAGAGATGGCCTTAGTGTTCAAGGACTAGTTTTGCTCAACGTATTCACTGGTCTCCCCTTCTTCCTCCCCTTCTTTTCTGTGAGCTCAAAAATCTTTGAAACAGGGCAAAGATTATCTATGTAACTCCTAGAAGCAGGCTTTTCACTTAAATATTCCTCCTTTACAGACTTCCCCTGAAAGTATCAAATAGTGGCTCTCATGGACTTTCTGGACTCAAACTGTGGCCAGACTCCAGGCCTGAGACTGTTTAATGAATGGAAGAAGTAGGCTGATCAACACTAGATCCTACAACAGGAAGCAGTTCCGATTTTCCCACCAAGTTAATAATTGCTGTTTGGAGTAACAATCAAGTAACCCAAAAGCACATCAAG
Organism: Chionis minor; assembly: GCA_013398295.1. Lineage (NCBI taxonomy): Eukaryota > Metazoa > Chordata > Aves > Charadriiformes > Chionidae > Chionis > Chionis minor. The sequence continues at coordinate 476,645 of VZSF01009849.1, read as the reverse complement.
CTGTTAGCCTTCTCCATTATACGTCAATAAAATTTGCCAGGGCACTTGCCTGGCTCACGGCGCTTTCAAATGAACAGACCTCTGGCAAGATATTACCAGAGCTGATCTCTGGAGCTTCCAAGATTTTGTATTATTTCCCATCTGACAGAATTCAAGAGTATACCTGCAAACTGCAGATTATGTAATGCAGCGTCTGCAGAGTACGTGCAGGACTGGAGGTCTAGAAAACCTAACCTAGAAAGACAAACTGAAAGGAACGGGGTTCTTCAGCCTTAGGAAGAGAAGGCTGAATGGGACTTAACGAGGCTTGAAGTACATAAAAGGTGGCACAAACAGGCAGGCGCAGTCTGTTTCTCTGTGGATATGACAGGAAGACGTGAAGCTTCCAAACTGTAAGAAAAGTGAACTGAGTGAAAAGATGGCCTGGCTAGGCTGTGGAGTCTTAACCACTGGAGATTTTTAGAAATAGAGAAGAAATTGTGAGAAATGACAGAAAAATTTGATCACGTCTAGGTGATGATGTGATCACCAACTGAACAAAGATTATTGCTACTTCATTGAATGCTAGTATATTAATTTTAGCAACAAAGACCAAAGTTAAAAGGATTCCCATTAGTTGTATAGGATAGATCCATTTTTTCTGAAACAGATTTTAAAAAACCAGTAAATTGTAGGAAGAAACAACATTCAAGGCTACTTTCTCCAGTTTTCATACCATGTTACTTTGTAAATTGAAATTAAAACGTATATAAGCATGCCATTTCCGAAGGAAAGTTGGTTCATTCTTACTAAACTAAGAGTACTAGAGACAGCCAGTATTCTGGTGGTTAGGGTGTAAATGGACGACATTTGGCTTACGACGCTATTCTAATCAAAAAAATATATAAAAGAATAAAACCTTCTTCCCTTCTTTCCCTCCCAAAGTGAAAACTCAAAGGAATTTCCCACAGATTTCTTACCATTTTATAAAGATCTGAAACACTGATCTGATCTGAATCCACAACCTCAAAGTCCTTCCGAGGAACTAAATCTAGGCCCAAGTGTCTGCAAAAGAGAAGGAAGGAAGAATGGTTAGGTATAATAGATGAATGTTCACTATTATCTACTGCTTGTGCTTTACTCAAGGGTGAAGAAACAAGAAACACAAAACCATTTAAAACTTTTTGCAATTGTCAATTATTAAACAGATAATCCTTCCAAATAAAATTAAATCCAAATATCAAACAAAAAACCCCCTATGAACTTGTTACTTTTTGTTCACTGACTTCCATGGAGCTATAGCAATAAATGCTAGCTGGAGATCTTGGCCAATATGTTGGTGGAGTATCCAGTGCATGTTCATTTCACCCATGGAAGTCTAGTAGGCAAATACAGTTAGTACCATGGTTTCTGCTGCAGTATTTCAGTAGGTTCCGTCATTACATAATGAAAAAGTTCCATTAGTGACACTGTTGAAATGTGCAAACAGATACTGCACCTGGGGAAGCTGCTTTGAAATTCCTGGTGTTCATGCAGCTAAATCCCCAATTTTATCACCGTATAAACAGTATTTTTTATAATAAACAATAACTGCAATATCAACACCAATTTAAAGCTGTATTTGTAACACATACAAAACCCCCTTTTAATTACTCTGAACTGAAATAATATTCTGGCTCACATCAAATATATAAACTATTTTTAAAGAAATGTATACCAGGGTGAAGAAGATGACTAGGTTAAGAAATTCTGTAATAAAGTCTAGGTCACAGCTGCATGTGAGTAGTAGACAGAATAAGCTATTTTGCATCAGACAGCTACTAACCATTAATTAATAATTGTAGGCTGCAGAACAAGACAGCCTAAAAGCTATCAAAAACCAACTTCTGCTCTGTAGACCTTCAGGTTCTGAAGCATAAAGAGTTCCAAGCATTATAATAAAAAGCTTTTCTAAACACACACACTAGGAATAAAATTAAACACATGAATGAACCATTTTCCTGCTTTCATCTTGTGTAACTTTGATACTTCATTTACAGATATTTTTATTGCAATTCTTAAGAGTCTTAAAGGAAAAAAAATAAAATCAGAAGAGGTGCCCTCATGGACTACCTCTGCACTCTTTCTGTCACTAACTACAAAATAAAAGCAAAAGTCAGTTTAATTTTGTAATCAGAGGGGGAAACATTGTGCACAGACTCGTTCCTGATGGCAAATGAAAAATTTTATCTGCAAAAACCTCTCAAGTACTGCAGAGTAACAGGATGGTGCAATAAACAGGAGCCTTCAGGCAATACAGTGTTTCTTTCGGAGCAATTAACTTGGAACAGCAGCCAGGAAGAACCAGTGGTCTGTTTGAAGCCCAGTTACCTTTCCTGACCACTCTACTTCTAATAATTTCCCTAAGTTTCCCAACTACATAATGCTTATTGGAACTTTGCTTAATCAGGTTTTCCTTCTTTAATTATATCCCTAAACCATCATATCTCAAGAACATAGCTCAGCCCTGGTCCATTTGCTGGCAAACAACTTTCAGGCAGTGCTATAATTGCCATTAAAATATTGTACTGACAGACTGGAATTTCCACATTCTTACTTCCTGCCAAAACCAATTGTATTTTCAATGGAAAAGGGAACAATTTTCCTTCATAATGCTGTTTTCATGCCAAATACCAGTTTCTAAACTCTAAGGCTAAACTGTGAAAGCAACGTTTATACACATTTTACACACTTTGTTTTGATTAAACCTATCAAACACAAGTTATCCCTGGCCCAAGACTAGTATCTGAAAGCTGCAGCTGCAAAGATAAAAATTACTTTATCTATTCACCAAATTAAAAAGATTAAAATAAGAATGCACTAGGTAATCCTTAGCTGTAGCTGCCATTTCAGCCTACTTATAATACAAAGTCCAAAAATACAATAGAAAAAAAAAAATGGTAACAGGTAAAAATAGCAATATGCAAAGAGTTCACTTTCACAGAAGTTTTCCTGAATCTGAATATCTAAAGCACCTCCAAAAGACCCTGTCACTCACATGTGTACACACCCCCACCCCCCGATTCATAAAGGAATTTCTCCTCAACGTACAGCTATTAACAAATGATTTTCTAATGACATTATCAAACCCACTTGTAACTGCATTACGGTTCCAATACGGTTACAAAGCATGTTAAAGTTTTACAGAAGAAAACCTGCAAAGCTAATCATAGCCTGGTATTGTTATATTCTCATAGTTTCACCTCCCTAGAGAACGGAGGTCAAACAGTGGTCGGACTCATTACCGAATACATGACAAAGGTATTATCTTCTACTTAATAATGTTCAACACAACTGCAGTAGCATCCCTGTGCAACTTATCTGATACTCTATTTTTAGTTAAATCCCTTAACACCACAGATTTCCAGCCCAGAAGATTCTCATTCTCTAATACTATGTTAATCCCACACAATACTTGCTCCCAGCAAATAAAGGTGTCTTCTGCTTTAGTACTAACACGCTGTCATTCATTGTGCAGGTGGAAGTTCAGGTTTATGTGTTTAATTTGTATCAATTATTTTTTGTCCACGCAGGACTGACAACATAATGCTTAAAATGGCAATGATACAGTCAGTGGCCCACTTTCACTCTCTATTATCAAATGCTGCGGGAATATAAGAGCACCAGCTGTCAAGCAGAATTTCTCCAAAACATAGCTTGCATAAAAATTAGATAATGTGCTGTTTTGTTTACTTGACAGTTCCTCTCTCCACAATACTTCCTTTTACAAGCAAATTCATGTGCTTTTTCAGTCTGCCTTAACATTGAACTGCCTTTCAAAAACATTTCCCAAGCCTACCTACAAAACATCCCCAAGCCTAGCAACTACCTCTTAGATAGCACATGGCTGGGGTAACTCCAGCTGCAATTAGATATTCCTCCTTTTCTACACGGAAGTCTTTGGAGGGGGAAAATCTCTAGCTACTTTCTCTGAAGTAATAGGAAGACAAGCCAATAGACAAAAATACTGGCATTTTTAATACTGAAAGGGATGAATATACAACTGTACTTCAGCTTAACTGGGCTTCTAGATAAAATCAGCTTGGTTTTAATGGTAATTTCACAGAACGATCTTGATTTCTGGTATTTTCATTTATTTACAATAGAAATGCTACACCATTTAGAATTCATAAAACCACATGTCCTAACAACTTTTCCTAGAGGTACCTTGTAGAAATACATCATTTGACTAAAAAAATGTCTAAGATGCACATCCAATCTTGAAGAACAGACTGGGAGAACTCATCTCATCTCTAGAGTGTGCAAGATCTCATTCCCTCTGCTCCAAAAACATTCACTTTACCTTGAATCTTTTCAGCTTCAATTTTGCAGCCACCAATTCTCCATGTATTCCTTCTCTGACTACCTCAAAGCCTCATTTAATATCATTCACATTTCTCGTACGCGAATACATTTATAAAGGTGGTAAAGGGAAAGGAAATGATCCTGACAGTGATTCACGGAAACTATATGCAGACTTTAAAAAAGACTCTGAAGGAAATACAATACAAAAATCCATGGAAATTGAAATACATGAAAAAAATGTTTGTGAAAATCAGACTGTGCTAAAACAACTTGACGCTTTTCCTTGACAGAATTAAGTATTTTGGATACAAAGAAACTGCAGAAGCTGTAATCTATAAAGAAATTAGTAAAGCACTGATATAATGCCATATAGGAAATTATTTCTTAAAATGCAGATGATGTGATGAAGGTAAGTAATCTTAGTAAGGAATTGATTAAAGGAAATGGCAGCAAACACTTCTGAGAATGGAAGTATCAGACTACAGAGAGAGGTTAGTAAGGTCTTCCTCAAAGATTGACATCCAAGAAAGTTCCTTATAGTTTTAATCCCTATTCAATCATTACTACAGGTATATTCAGGAGAGGGAAAAATATTATATATTTAGACAGAAACAGCAACGATTCTTTCTTTAACCTTCTTAAAGGCATTTCATTATGGTTGTTTAATGATTTAGTAGTTTAATCACTCCTACTTTCATCATCTTTGATGCTGCAGTGACAACTACTGTAATAAGAATTTCTTTAATCCTCAAACTGATTTCCAGATATTACGACCTCATGTATACATTTAATTCATATCTCCAAATGCATTCTAGGAACTTTAAGCTACTTGCCGCAATGCTACCAGGAAGTAATTATTATTCCTTTTATGTAAAGAAAAATATGACAAGAGGGTAAGTCACTCGAAGTTCAAAAATAACCTTCTAAGGACGCGAGCACTGAAATTTAGGACTTTTTGAGTTTTAAGACTATTTTTACTTGACTGGATAACACTATTCCCTCTACAGTGTTAGGCATGTTAGCAGGTACTAACATTGCAACTGCCACTGGCTTCCCGACTGTGATTTGGAGGCAAGAGAAAGACCAAGACTTTAAAGCAATGTTTCATTTTATTTGTATGACAGCTTGAAAAATTTATTTCTAAGGTTTTTTCCCCGTTTTTCTTTTTAAACATTCTTTTGTAACTTTTGGCTATCTATGGATCTGTGAAGGACTTACGGCAACTATCTGGAAGATTCCTTTTAATGCAATGATTTTAATAACATTTTATTTGGAAAAAACCCACCTTTTATTAAAAAGTAACATAAGCCTACAAACTCAGCTTGTTTATGGCTCTTATCTGTCCAAAATCTCTAAGTATTGGTGGCTCCACCTCCCCATCTCTGTTTCTGAGCCTAAACAAGAACTGTCTATCCCACTGTAGGGAAGGAAGGGTCTTCCCTCAGTACAAAAGGGAAAGTGATGGCGCTCAGAAACTTGGATGCTTTCTGTTAATCTCCTGTCAGATACTACATTAATCTAAAAGGAATTGATCCTGAAGATCATTTGAGATGATCTCCCATTTTTAAGTTAAATTACTTTGAAGAAATCTTCATCTCCCTTTTTGGTAAATAAGGTAAGCATATAGCCCTGTAATTAATCTTTTGCCCTGGAGCAGAAGCACGGCATCCACATTTCAAATACAAGCTCTGTAAGGCAAATTCCTTCACCTGTTTTTGATGCAAAAGCCTCTAGAATAAAAAAGTAAGTAGCTAAAAAAGTTTAATTCTGGTTTCCTGTTGTAAGCACTAGTAAAAGCTGAACAACTTACCTCTTCATTTAAAAAATGTAAACAAATACTTCAAAATCTAGTTTCTATTTTACTTGCAACGTGATCTAAAATGAGATGACGACTTGCAGACTGCAGCTTTATCATGTTTGTTCCCTGCTATAACCTAATAAATTGTAGCAGAGTGAAAAATTTTTAAAATACACAAATATTTGTAGTCTTCTGTATAAAGCCCAGCAAGATATGCAGGGAAAAAGGCAGCATATGAGATTTCAGCTGGGCAAAACTACACAGAAGGATGCTTAAAACTGAAAGTCTAAAACCACTAAGATGCTTATCTGAAGGTAGTAAATGCTGCTCTTTTGAGCAGCTGGGAAATACAAAAACCTATATGGCAGCAAGGCTAGACAACATATGCATATGAAAACAAGCTAACTGGAGGTAACAAGGCATCACAAAAAAGCACGCATCTAGGATCATATTTTTATATTAGGGAGAAACAACCGAAAATTAAATTGCTACAATAACTGGAAATCAGTATTGGATTATAAGAGTGACTAGCAACAATATAAAAGGTTAGCAGCAATAACTGTTAAGTAAATTATATTCCTCCATTTTAAATAGACCAAACAACCAAGCAAAACTGCTTAAAATTTAGACTAAGCATACAAAAAAAGAAGCAAAAAAAGCTCACTTTAGGTGTTCTGAAGACAGTATAAATTACTACTTTTACAAAAAAAAAATTAAAAATCTTTAACCACTAATGCAAGGAGCGTATCCGTCCCTTGATTTCCACTGGCTCCCAGGAGAACACAAGGGATGACTACCAGAACCGCTGCCAGTGTATTTAAGAGAAAATGGTACCACTTCAACAAACTGAAAAAAACTAACTTGTGGTTACAGAAAGAGTGAATATCATGCCTGCATCACTTCTTCCCAAATAATACAATGTATTAATGATCAAGGTCAGGATAAAAGTGGCTTTACACTAAATAAGCATACATGCTACATGTTGATGTGTAAGATTATCGGTTTCCTGAAAGCCACTCGGTCATGGAATGTCTCCTATTAGATTGTACTATCTGGAATAATTACAGGCCAGCTCAAATTGCATGTATTTAAGCTTCTCAGTTAACATTAATACATGTTAGTAACAACCTTTTTAATTTATTTTATCTGTGTATCTCAAGTATGACAGAATAAGCCCTGAACATTATTACTTTCCTTGAGAAAGTGTAGTACTATGTGAACATGTATATGAAAATCATGAAGTTTTTTTCCACAGATTAAGACATGTGGTCATGAGTTTCATCAAAAAACACAGAGGGGGAAGATACAAGAAAGTGACAGAACTCTCCCAGAAATTCTGTGAAAAAGAGCAATGTTGTAGAATGAACCTCCAAACTTCCAGACACTTGTATTTAAATACTGCATAGCGTACAGATTTAAGGAAATATCCTTTCAATCATATGCCTTTTTATGCTGTTCCTTTATTGATACCCTCTTGTGTTTCAGCATTTATCTCTGATTTCATGTACCACTTCCTCTAAGGAGGTCAGTACCTGCAAGTACGTAGCAAGAAACACAGAAAATTTTTTTCCTAAACGAGCCTCCTGAGAAGATAAAATTAATCATTAACATATTTATACTTATTGATTTCACTGATGCTTATCCATAATTGCCATGCATTACATTTACCTTTATAGTTTTAATGTACTTCATATTTAATGATTTTACATTAAAAAAAAGTCCGTAGCCACCCACTGAACAGCCTGTTCTCTTCACTGCTGCACTGCTGTCCACTCTCCTCATCTTTTTTTCCTTACAGCATTTTTGCAGCTTCCTGTTGCTAATTTCATCCATCCACTCTTTGAGCAAAACCATCTAGGCATAATGTTCAAAAATGGTCTCTTGGTTCCCATTTACTCTACTGGGAATGAAAATAGAAAACATCTGTAACTCCACACTGCAGAACTACTTGATGCAATCTGTTAGTCTACGTCCTTCAGAGCTTGCTTTCAACGGGAAAAATTAAATGTAGCATGGGGGCTAGCTAAATGTTCAGGAATGCATTCAAGTACGTCTCTCAGAGGGAATCCTGAAGTAGGTGACTCAGGAACAGTGTCATAACAAAGATACGTTGGAGAAAAACATCTGACTTTCTTCCTTAGTTGTCAGCTTACAGAATTCTTCAACCCAATATGTTAATTAGCAATAATCCCGCTCCTAGTTGAAAAGAGTCGCTATATGCCTGAGGAGAGTGATACGTCCTTTAAAAGGGTCCTATGCATGTCATGCAAAACTTACCTGTCTGATACACCGTGTATCTCGGACCAAAACCAATTCTGGTGAAGGGCTAGTTTTTGTCTAACAGCAATTTATTACCATTTCAGCTTCTACCTGCATTGCAGTCGTCTTTGGCTCTAAAAAGACCTCCCCACAAATTCACTGTGGAGTTGACCAAGGAGAGTCTAAACCTCTGAGAAATGTCACCAACAAGGAAATACATAAATTATTATAATTATATAAAAAGTCTAAGTATTACAGACTCAGCTCCAATGCCGCTGTTGACAGTGAGATTCTCTAGTTACTGTATCAACCATTAGAATACTTCTTTAATTGATAAACAGGTTTTTAGTACCTATGAACAGGTTCTCCCAGGCCTAATATTCACATTATCGATACAGAGTAAGTAAATAGAACTAAATATTTTAAAATGCAGGTAGCCTTAGAAAAGACCTACTAATAAGCAAACAGCTCATTTTATAGTAATAGTAGAACCCGCAATAAACCCAGTGTAAAAAGTCGCATTTTATTTCCAAACAGTGAAATGTTCTACCTGTGTACAAATACTACTGGAAGGAAAAAGTTGATTTTTTTAAAATGTTTTTAAATAAAAGCCATTTAAAAATAACGAGAACAAAGAGTACCCAGGCGGTAGCTGTACTTACTCATTGCCCCAGTCCAGCCTCACTGTGAGGTGTCTCTTCACCTCTCGCACCTGATCCTGCGTCAAGTGCCCGGAGAGCAGCTGCCTGCGCAGGTCAATGAGCTCATTCATCACATGGCGCAGTTTGTAGAAAAGATCTACCTTATGTTTCTGTAAAGGCATATTTTCGGGAGGAGAGGGGAAGAGAGTGAAAAAGAAAGAAGGGGGGGGAGAAGAGAGAGATTAGTAAGTTTGGAAGTAGAAAGAGCGTGAGAAAGAACAAAAAGAGAGAGATTAATACGTTACCAAATTTTCATTTAATTACCCTAAAGGAACATTAGTCCAGTTTGTACAAGCTTTAAAATATTTATATCAAAAAGTAGTGTTAACTGATGCTATTTAAATTGCGTAACTTTTTATTTCTGAAGTTCAGCATCAGTCTGCTTCGGGGTCCATTTTCTGACGGAACCTAATGCTATAGACAAGAGGATTCATTATGTGCAGCAGGGACCATTTATTTCAAGCATATAATAAATTCAAAGTTTTAGATGTAAATAACGGAGAGGTGAAAAAGTTTGTTTCCTGTCAGCAGCTAACTTAATGGCTCTGGAACAGTCACTGCAACAGAAAACGACTTTTGGTATTTTTGATATTCCAATTACTAATGTTTACCCAGTTATCTGTGTACGGTGGGGGATATGAATATTCATTATCTGCACTCTAAAAGGGACTAAAGCAATCAATGATAAAATCAACCTGTAAAATTACTTTAGAAGAGGGAAATTACCATAAACAGTAAAAATCCCCACATTACCAACCACCACGAGCAAAAAAAAAAAAATAAAATTAAACAACTAACACTGCAATCCTTTCCAAAAGAACTAGTATTCTTCAAACCTGAAAAAAAAAACCACCCAACCCCCAAACCAAGCAACCCCAAACCAAACCCCCAAAACACAGACAGAAGAGGAAATACTTCCCCCCCCAGGAAATAACTATACGGAAGTTCACAAAAAGGAAAGTCTGCTGCTAATAACCATGGCCACCTATAAGCACCCACTGGGTAAGGAAGCCCGTCCCAACTACTCCAGTATCTGCTAGATGAGAATTGTGTGCCAAGGCGGCGCTAGTCTACACAGCCATGTCTCATACAGCGTAAAATGGCCCATGTGCAATAAATGAGGATCCCAAGAAGAAAAAAAAATAAAATCTGTTGCAGTTGAACGCTGGTTTTTATTAAACAACTAAGTTCCATTCCTACTTGTAAGCAAAACTTGCAACATTTGAATCTCACCTGGGTAAAACACTGACTAGACAGTCTGAAACCTCAGATTTCACAAGCTAGGACTGTCTTGATTGCATTTCTGCTTGTAAATGAATGTTTTATAAAAGCTCTCTAAAGACACCTGCATTTATCAAGACTAGATTTGATAAAGGAACATCCACAAAGAAAAACATAAGTGTTTTCTATTGCAACATATAATCAGAAAAAATGTTTTTCACTTGTTTTGCCAAAAATAGGCAAGATGAGACGGGAAAACAATTTCCATCTACTTAAGTTGCTCTTTCTACACGACCACTAGGTTTGTATGACTTAGAAAAACAGATTTCAAATGCACTCCATTTTGATCAGCAATTTGTTATTTCTCGGAACCTGATTACACATCTGCTTTGCTGAAGCAGGTTAAGCACAGATGGAATCATCTGCTGTTGTATCAAACAATTCTGAGATGAAAAGCTACACCATCTTCCAACTCTGAATCCACATTGATTCTGATCTCACCTGAAAAATGAACTGCAGACACCAGATCCAACAGAAAGACATGTATTTCTAGGGCTGAAAATACTTACTCTAGAAAGATACTCATGCAGAGCAGGTAAGTACAAAATGACTAGATTTGTGTTTAGGTTTTGTTTCTAAATGTGGTCCAAAGTAAGTCCTACAGAAGCTGAAGAAGACAGTAGATATAGGAAATATCCATTTTATATGCTATTTACATAAACAGAAAAAGGTTGTAACTTCTAACACCAGATGAAGACAATGGAGTTTGGGACTAACCAGCAAAATAAACATATCAATAAAACAGCTGGCAATTACATGATCCTGAGAATAAGCTCCAAAACCATCATATTCAGACTTTCCAAAGAAACCTGCTGAAAGAGTCACTCCCTTGTAAAAATGGCTCAAGACTATCACTGAACTCAACCCCAGAACACTATGCTGGTTAAATTTCTGTATGGTCTGGAGTTATTTTTACACAGTTGCTTTTTACATAACTATCAGAAGTTTTTATTTGTATTTATTTAAATACAAATACATGAGAAATGAGATTGCAGAATACAATTTTGCAAAAGCTAGTAATGTTAGGCCCTATGCAATGATCTGTAAAAAAAGAAAAATGCTCAAACACTTCTCTTGTGTTCCATGATCATGACAACCTGTCCTTTTCAGCTTCAGCTCTCAGACTTGTTCTTCAAAAGGTATTTCATCTGCTTTACACAGAATGAGCAAGCATTGATAGACAGAGCACTAAACACATGGTGTCCTTCTCAGAAAACACAAGGTTTTCTGGGATGACGGAAGAAGAGGTATCAGACAGTGGAAAGCCAGAAGAGCTGTAGCTGTGACCTCAGGCAAACAGTTATGAAGTGAGCCATAGATGCAAGACCCATGAAAGTGGAGGAAAATACTTGTGAGAGAGAACGGAGAGCTAGAAGAGAGTTGAAGATAGCTTAATTCCAGGCTTGCAGGCAGCAAAGTGTCTGAAGCAGTCAAAACCCAGTTTATAATGCCCCCCCTCACACCACAAGAATGTAGTGACTAATAAGCTCCATTTGGGAGAGAGGCAGGGAGGTGGATGCACGTATTTTAATGACTTTCCTCTGCCTTCTCTCTTTCAAGAAAAAAAGACCTTCAAAAGTCAACACTAAGCTAAGCTGATCAGGATTCCTACCCCCGTGTAAAGAAAACTGCTTAAAGAGTAATCGTGGACACCGCAATTCCAGGAAAACAAATCTTGAGCATTAGACTCACTCAAGCAATTCGAGTCAGAGCAGCACCATCAACAGACCTGAAACTTTACCATCTTGTTAGGAGCTAAATAAAAAAATGCAAGTCAATCCAATATGTCGGTGGTTTTACAGTAATACGACCTCTCATTTTTCATCTAGGTTGGTCGCATGCTAGCAAGCAACAAGCACTATACAAGTCCATCCAGAATGATCTGCTGTGTACATTTATGAACATATCTGGCAAATGTTTTACACTCAGAATATAAAAGTAAATATTTACGCAAAACCTTTTACAGTAATAATGAAGGTGTGCCAGGGACAAAGCATGTAGATAGCACCTTAATGAACTGAAGGCTCTCCTCTGACAAGGGGCACAAGTCTGTTCTCTAGCACATCTTGTTGCCTTATTTTACTACCCCCAGATACAAATATGTTTGCTGTGTTTCTTCGATCTGTTATTACTAACAAGTCCTGCTTATCAGTGCCTGGATAATCTTCATATATACAGCTATGCATCAAAAAGTAGAATTCTGGGATTCATGGGTTTTTTGGTTTTTTTTTGTTTTTTTTCTTTTAATGACTCCATATTAACTCTGTGGAGATCAAAATTCAAGATGGTTTTGGCACAGTGGTGTGTTGAACTTTACCAGCTGCCAGGCCCCCACCCAGCTGAGCTCTCACTCCCTCTCTTTAACAGGCCAGGGTAGGGGGGAATAAAATGAAAATATTTGTGGGTCGTGATAAGAACAGGGAGACCACTTACCCATTAACATCCCAGAGAAAGAGACCCGACCTGGGGGATTTTAATTCAATTTACTGCCAAGTAAAATAGCACTGGGTGGAGAGAAACAAGGACAAAAACCCCCTAAAACTCCTTGCCCCCACCTACCTTCTTCCCAGGCTCAACTTCACTCCTTTATTCCCAACTCCTCCACCCAGCAGGGGAATGGGGGTGTTGGTCCACAGCAGCTCGTCTCTGCTGCTCCTTCCTCCTCACCCTTCTCCCCTGTTCCGGCACGGGTCCTTCAGAATAAACCAGCTCTGGTGTGGTCCTCCCCACAGACCATGGTGTGGATACCTGCTCTGCCGCCTGTTCACCTCCTCCCTCTCTGGTCTGGGTGTTCACAGGGCTGTTCCTCACCCTTTTTCTCCTCATCCTCACTGCCTGTGTGGCCACTTGCCCCTTCTTAAATGTGCTCTCCCACAGGCACCACCGGCTTTGTTAAGGGCTCAGCTGTGTCCTGCGGAACCAGCCGGAATTCCCACTGCCAACACCTGGGCACAGCACTCAGCACAGGTGTTCCGAGTTCTTAATCACATAAAATAAACCTGCACTCACAGGAACACAAAGCTGCTTCATGCTTCAGTGCAGTAACACAAGCTCCCTGTCTCATGCCTATGGTGGCTTTGAAATGTTAAGGCTGCCTTTGTCATTCTTCTTTAAATACATACCATGTAATGTGAAAATATATAAAACACTGGTATATTATGGAAGATGACGTATTTATAGTCATTTTGCCACCATGACATTTATCACTATCATATCATTTAACACTAATGTAAAGAAGTTGGGATTTTGCCTTTCTCAAGAATGTTCCCTTAAGACATTTCCTATAGACCTGCCTTAGGTTGTAGTGGGGGAGAGGGGCAAAAAAATTATTTTCCTTACAAAAGAAAGTGAGTAGCTTTCCCCAGGGTTCCTTGTTACGGATTTCAGCATCTAAATTAGTTATTAAAGACTGTAAGCATCATCAGCACATGAAAGGAAATAGCAAAACTCAAAACAACACAAAATTCATTCCTTTCTTTTCAGTTTTGTGTTGATTTTTTAATTGAACAAATTATTTTATAGTAAAGCTCTGTTGGAATTTATGGATTTGTGCAATATTCATAGTTTAATCTTACCCAAAATCTCTAATATTATTACCATGCAAGCCTTAAACACTACCTATCAAATCAGACAGTACTCGTCAAGTGCCTGTTGATGAGTCTAGGTCAGACTTTACAGGTTAATACAAGTATGTCTCAGGAACAGGGACAGGAAATGAAGTAAAACTTGTGTGGGAGATGTGGATAGCACACAGGTATCAAGACTGGCACCCACAGAAAAGCAAAGGAATTTGAGAACACAATTAATACTTGCACGTATGTGCCTAGACATCTAGTCCTGTTTTATTACAAAACTGAAACAGACTTTAATAACTGTTAAAAAATACAGAAAACAAATAGGGAAAAGTAGCAACAAGTAAGAACAAAGTTAACTAAATTACAGCTTCTCCCAATTAAAACTATAAAGCGCATTTACAAAGGGGACTATCCTAGAGTCTTCACTGGAGTCTGGGGTTGAGCTCACACTTCTTCGACAGCAAACCATTCACCAGTCAACCAACATCAGTCTTTCAAAGTAGTAACAGACTGAGAAAGGAGGGCACCTCAGTTTTGGTTTATTTCCATTCTTCTATGCTGAAGTTTTCTATCTATTAGTAAGAATGCATTACCATGAATTGCATGTATTCTCTCCTATGAATATTCACAGCTTTTAGCAAACTGAAATTATTTACTCTAATATAAATCTGTTTTAAATGGAATCTCTACTGTGTTCACAGAGGGCATTTCAATTTACAGTGTGCATTAAAGCAGAGTAAATTAGAGTGACAGAAAAAGACTATCTCACATTGCTACTAGTAAATTCTTCAGACTCTTTTGCCAATGAAAATGTCTAAGTAGTTTAAAATACTGTCACATGAAAACAGGAGACCTTAAGCAGTAAAAAGAATGATGGAACATCAATCAAGAAAGCAAAAGCAGAGGACAAAACCAAAAGAAAACCTTCACAAGATAAGCAGAGATGTTGCTACAGCTTTTCCTTTATATTAGATTAAATGACATATCTGAATCACCCTATGCCATACTTAAGTAGTACAGTAACTTCTTTTTGGATATACTATGTCCATATGCTTCTTCCCAATAGTGAAAATCCTTGAGCTAAGAGCTAAAAGATATGTTCAATTCCTATCAGTAACTTCACAAAAAGGTTCCCTGCCACTCTTGGCAACAATCCAAGTAGAAACTACAGGAATTCTGGCTTTCCCTGAGTTGCAAAAAAAGTAATATTCTCAAAATAATCAAACCTGTGATATGAATTCTTAAATTATACGGAAGCTGATTTTATATGGGCATCCTCATACTAGCCGTATATATACAAACTCTTCTCACCACTCATTATTCCCATTATTTCTCTGAAACATACTAGAAATTTCATTTGTGCCGAAGTAGTGCCAACCTCTTCCTCTACTTAAGAGCATGTAATCTGCATTACCAGAAACTTTGTACAGCAAAGCAACAACTGGATTGCCTCCAAAATTATTTCAGAACTTCCTCGGATTGCACATTTCTACATTTTTTTTTTTTAAAATGCAATTACATTAGAATCCTTTGTGATAAACAGAAAACAACAATTATTTGATAGCTACAAACATCGCGCCAAGAGGAACCCAGGCAACAGTACAGCAATAGCAACATTTAAGGTAGAAACACAACACAGAGGAAGACGAGTCTTCATAATGTTACCAAAGCTACTTGCTCTTGAAAAGGGCTGTTTTCTTTCCTAAGATCACCGTTTCTGTCTGTGAAGGACAGTGAGCAATATTTAAACCTGTCATCACTATGCTCTGTATCTAACAAATCAACCCATCTCAAGTTCCGAGCTCTCCATAGAATATTACAAAGAAAAGCATATTTATGAAAGGTTAGTACCATGCTACTGCCCTTCGTCAAGAACAGAAGTTTTTTCCTATTTGTTCATATCACTTCACAGACCTTAAACGTCTAATTTAAAGATGCAATTTGGAATTTATTTTTATTGATAGTAATGCAGTAGGGCACAAATAACATCTTATTTTTCAATTTCCTTTATAAACAACTTCTCCATTTTAAAAATCTTATACCATATATGTAAATAACTCCAAGTGCAAGTTATTACACTCACTAGCAGTCAAGACATGCATCTTGACTCTTACATCTTTTCCTTATTTACAACTTCAGATACTTGAGTTGTCTAACACAGCAACTCGGGGCAAATACAGATGACAACATTTAACATGTAGAGAAACCATTTTAAACAAATCTGACACAGCTTTGGTGTCTGACTTCATGCTATTAGTATTCATACGCTTTTGTTACTTTTAGGCTGTGTATCATCATCGTCAAGAAATGCAACTTGGCCAGACCAACACAGATGTTATCGGTGTAAATTAGTGGTATTTAGCTTTTTTGGTTAACGGAAAACATAGGATGCAAAGAAGGAAGATCAGTCTTCTCCAGGAAAAATAAGGAGGGTCTCTGTGGGTCCCTTCCCTTGAGAAGAGGAAAAATTTGGTTGAAGAAATACCCTAAAGTGACCCTCTGTCTCCAGTCCACTCCCATCCTCGCTGCCACCAATGGTAGCTGAAGGCTGGAAAACCTGCATGAGATTGTGGAAGAGACTGCAGCTTACCATCATTTTGTTGCACTTCAATTGTGGTCCCTAATTTTTCAGGAATAACAGCAACATTAACCTCCTTTCATAACGTCATAATGAACTTTTAACAAAGCTTAAGGAAATGGAATGGAAGGGGATAACTATTCTGATAAACTTGGAGAGATTTAATTCTTCATTTCTCATTTCCAATACTGTAAAATAAGTGACATTAACATCTCCCACCCCTTTTCAATGTGCATTACATTTACTGAAGTCAGTTCCAAATCCTTTGTATGTTAAATGTACTTAATTTGTTTTCATTTCAAAATTTTCCTCCCACTTTTTTGAACCTGTTGAGGGTTCAGTCTGTCCTATCAGCCAGATCATTAATGAAGATGTTGAACAGGAGTGGACCCAGCACTGACCCCCGGGGTGCTCCACTAGTTACTGGCCTCCAACTAGACTTCGTTCTACTTCTACTGATCACCACCCTCTGGGCCTGGCCATCCAGCCAGTTTTCAAGTCTACCTCACTGCCTACTCATCTAGTCCAGCTTTCTTCAGCTTCTCTATCAGGATCTCATGGGAGACAGTGTTTAAAAGCCTTCCTGAAATCAAGGTTGACAATATTCTCTGCTTCCCCTCATCCGTCAAGCCAGCCATTTCCTCATAGAAGGTTATCAGGTTGGTGTGACTTCCCCTTTGCGAATCCATGCTGACACCTTTCAATCACCTTCACGTGCCTGGAAATGCTTTCCAGCAGTAGGTATTCCAATACCTTTCCACAGACCAAGGCGAAGCTGACCAGTCTGTAGTTTGCTGGGTTCTCCTTGCCCCTTCGGAAGACACGAGTGATATTTGCTTTCCTCTCATCCTCAGGCAACTGTTCCAATTGCCATCATCAAAGACAACTGGCGGTGGCCTTGCTACATTTGCCAGCTCCCATCAGGGCCCATGAACTTAACGCATGTTCTGTCTGCTTAAGTATTCCCAAGCACAATCTTCTTCCACCAAGGGCAAGTCCTCCTTGCTTGCAACTTTCCCTCAGCCTCTGGGACATGGGATTTCTGCAGGCTTGTGAAGACTGAGGTGAAGAAGGCATTCAGCACCTTACCCTTTCCATATCCTGTGTCTCCAGGGTCCCTGCCTCACTCAGCAGCTGGCCTACATATTCCCTGGTTTTTCTTTTACTGGTTATGTACTTGTAGAAGTCCCTCTTGGTTGCCTTTGACATCCCTTGCCAGATGTTTCTCCAGGTGGGGTTTTGGCTCTCCTAGCCCTGGTCTCTGCATGCTTGGACAGTATCTCTACATTCCTCCCAGATTCCTTGTCCTTGCTTCCACCTTCTGTATACTTCCTTTTTAGGTTTGAGTTTTGCTAGGAGCTCCTTGTTCATCCATGCAAGCCTCCTGGCACCTTTGCTTGACTTCCTGCTTGCTGGGATGGACTATCCTTGCTTGAGCTTGGACAAGATAATTCTTGAAACAGGAAAGTTTCTTGGATCCTTCTTCCTTCCAGTGCCTTGTTCCATGGAACTATTTCAAGCAGGTCTCTGAAGAGGTCAAAGTCATCTCTCCTGAAGCCCAGGGCTGTGAGCCTGCTTTTTCCCCTGCTCCCTCCTCTCAGGATCTTGAGCTCTAGCATCTCAAGGTCACTGCCTCTGACCCAACCTGCCCTTCCTTGCTTGTAAATGTGAGGTCCCAACAGTGAAAGAGCTTTAATAAGTGGAACTAAAATTAGTATCAAATGTTCCCTGCTGACATCACCACCTTCCATTTTCCTGTAAACTTGTGTCCCCTATTTACATGAAAAAAAAAAAAAAAATCACAGTCATAATGGTCCTTTACATCCCAAAATATATTTGCTGGATTACGCGCTCTTCCAGAGGAAGAATTGATTATCTTGATCCACAGCAAGTGTATTCCTTTTTATCCCAGAAGTTCTGTTTGCGCAAAGCTTGGAATATTGGTAGATCTGGCTGAAAGAGGAAGACTTTCAACCTCCTGCTGCCACCTCTGTTAGAGTCATTCAAAACGCCTCCTGCTGGGACCACTGTCTTTGAGTGCCAGCAGAAGCCACTTATCCTCTGATGTATTAGAGAAGGGAAAGCTGTATGGCCTCCGTCTGAAAAAGAGATAAATCTGGAGGATTTGAGGAAGACACTGAATTGAATACTAACTGGCAGTATTTACCTGTCGGAGAGGTAATAAATAAAAACATTTTGCTCTGAAAGGAACTGAAACAGTATTGAGCAAGTGTGGAAGCCTCTATATTTCATACTTTTAGTAGGCTTTTTACCATTATTTTAATGCAAAACCCCCTGTAACATTCAGAAGCTTCCTACCCATGACTAAATGGCTATATTCTTTTGCAAATACAACTAATCCCTGCCCATAAATCAGTATTTTAAGGTCATTTTTCTGCATGACAGGGAAATTATATTACCTTTCACATCAGTTTTACAGTACAGTTAAATGCTTTTGTTTTCACTTTGAATAAACATGAGGGTATCTGTATTAGAAGGTGTATTAATGAATAATTAACATTCACACTAATTAACAACAGTCAAGTTGTCTAAATTACAACCTACATGGTAAACACCTACCAAGAAATTAAAACTGATTACATTATATAACAAGAGCTGTCAAATGAGTATTTTCTCTTTAGCAATACCTTACACTGGTGTGCCAAACTCTAAAGTTGAAAAATACCTTCTCCTCAAAGCATTTCCACTGCATTTAAGTTAAACATCTGCTCTTTCAATGCTATTTACATACTTAACAGGAAACTTCCCATCCAGTGGAGTTCAAGTGTATAACCTGGTATTTTCATCCTTTTTCCAGCTTCTCTCACACAGCGTCACACCGCACACAAAGTTAATATTCTCATTCACACACAGGGAGCAGTCTGCACCTAGTATGACTACTTTGCACGTGACAAACACAGCAGTAAGCGAAAAAAAAAAATCAAAGAAATCATAGGGTCTGTAGAACTGGGTGAATATAGGTATTCTTAAATGTCTCTAACAATTCTTTGTCTGTTAGGATGTTCATGCAGGTCATGCAATACAAGTTCATTCTGTTAGAGAAGATTTTGCCACAAGCCAGGTTTTAAAGTTGTATTTGGAGCACCTAAAATGTTCTGGAAAAAACCAGGAGCAAAACACACATTATTATTCCAATAAAACATACAACACAGGCCACTATTTGCAGACCAGTTTGATTAGCGCATTTTGTAATTAATGATCCCGGGCACGATGCCACCATTTGTCCTGGAACGTTTCTGTGAATCCCTAAAGAAAATGGCTGAACGTATTCCAACAGTCTTCCATCTACATACTTCTCATGTAAATTAAAAAAAATAAAGATATTTCAGTATCGTTCAACTGCAAAGAAATTTCAGCTGTGCTTCTCATAGACAGGTTCCAGTAAATTTCATTCCTCCAAAAGAGACAATTTCAATGTCAGAGGAACAGTTCTAAGTAAAAAAGCATATTGGTTTTTCATGCTTTATCCTGTGATAGTGTCCGTTATTTTGTTTATGATTTTGGTCACAAAGATCTATTTCAGAGTCAGCAAACAACATGAAAATTCTATTTTTATTGTATAGCATTTATTCTGCAAAGAACTACTTAGTAATATCATTAACATGTTCACTGTAATTCCCACATCTCTACATACGTAAGTATTCAGCACAGCTTCTTTAAATTGCAATACGAAATGGAATATTACATAACTGCAATTACAAAATCCCACTTAAAATCTTGGCTTTAGCTGAGGAGTATCGTGCTGTTTGGACAGACATGGATAGGAAATAGAAGTTTACAGTCACATTTTACATGTAGCATTTATTCTTGTGCAGTTAAAGGCAGCACAGGCAACACAATGTACCTTTTTATAGGTTGAATAGACTGAATCCACCAGATTTACCTGATATATTGAAAACCAAGATGAACTGAGGTTTATAAGATTTAAGTTTCTGCCAGAGGAACCAATGCTACCGATAAAATCACAACTGCTTCACACACTTTAAAAACATTAACCCTAATCCTTTTTTTAAGAACAGGGGGGAAAAAGGAACGAGATGGAAAACCAGAATAACTCCCTGAATTATTAGGAAGTTCTAATAACGAACCTTAACTGAAGAAGCTTCCAAAATCAGAGACCACTGTCAAGCAGAGGAAAATAATTTACAGAAGACTATAGCCCATTTACCTAGTAATTTGAATAGAGAATTGATCCATTTCTGCTACTTCACACGCATGTTTAGCACAACTCTAATCCATCCTGGAAGTCTTAATTTTGTCTACGTAAAATAATTACTTGGCAGAGTTCAGAAAATAACATAACTTTTTTCTAAAATGAAGACCAGCAAGAAATGAAATTATTGACATGTTACCTTTAAATTCATGATTTTTTTTTGTTTAGAAGTCGATCACCCAAATTGACCTCCTAACTTAAAAATCTTCAGCTTTTTAAATTTTCTGTTTCTGTTCTGCATTATAATGCAATTACTTTTATTCAAACACCAGATATTAAATATAAAGTTGTGAGAAAACAAAAGTCAGAATTCCCTCACACAAGTATTTTCTACTTACTGACAGTAATGATTCTTTTGTTGGTATGTGAACTCTTACAGGAGCTTGGCCCCTACAAATGGATGGGCCCTGATGATACCCACCTGAGCGTGCTAAGAGAGATGGCTGACATCTTTGTGAGGCCGCTGTCCGTAATCTTTGAGAAGCAATGGAGATTGGGGAATGTCCCGTAAGACTGAAAGAAGGCTAACATCAATCCCATCTACAAGAAGGGCTTAAACGAGGATCCAAGAAGTTACAGGTCCATCAGTCTTACTTCTGTCCCTGTGAAAGTTATAGAACGAATCCTCCTGGGGGCTATCACCAGTGAAATGAGGAACATGACTGGGAAAAGCCACCATAAACTCACCAAGGGAAAACTGTGCTTGACAAACCTGATTGCCTTCTATGATAAGGTAACCTGCTTGGTTGACGTGGAGCGAGTGGTGGACATTGTCTACGTGCATTTCCCCAAGGTTTTTTACATGGTTCCCAACCTCCTCTTCCTCCTCGAGACACTGATGCGCTACGGTCTAGCCACGTGGTCTGTGTGGTGGGTGAGGAACTGGCTGACAGGCCACAACCACAGGGTGGTGGTCAATGGCTCCTCTTGCAACTGGCAACCTGTCACAAGTGGGGACCCCAGGGATGGATATTGGGCCCAGCGCTGTTTAGTATCTTCCTGATGACCTGCACGATGGGATCAAGTGCACCCTGACGAAGTTTGCTGATGATACCAACTGAGTGGGGAAATGGACACTTTGGAAGGCAGAGCCACCCTGCAGGAAGCCCTGGATAGGCCAGAAGAGTGGGCTAACAGGAACCTGTTCAACAGGTTCAATAAGGACAAGTGTAAGGTCTTGCACCTGGGAAAACACAACCCAGGAGCGCAGCACAGACCGGGATCCACCTGGCTGCTCTCTGGAAAGGGACCTGGGGGTCAATATGAGCGAACATGGGGCTGCAGCGGCTACCAAAGCCAACAGGATGCTGGGCTGCCTCAACAAGGGCATCACCAGCAGAGATGAAGAAGTCACTGTCCCACTCCACTCAGCACTTGTCAGGCCACACCTGGAATCCTGTGTTCAGTTTTGGTCCCCGCTATGCAAAAAAGGTGTGGACAGGCTGGAGAGAGTCCAGGGCCACAAAGAAGGGCCACAAAGGTGATCAGAGGACCGGGAAGCCCACCACGTGAGGAAAGGCTGAGAGAATTGGGTTTGTTCAGCCTTGAGAAAAGGCAGCTGGGGGAGACTTTATCACCAGTAATTAAAGGGTGGCTTCAAGGAAGATGGAGACTCCCTTTTTACCAGGGAATCACATGAAAAAGACGAGAGGTAGTAGGTAGAAGTTACAGCCAGGGATATTCCAATTGGACGCAAGAGGAAAATTTTTCACAATGAGAGCAATTCGCCATTGGAATAATCTCCCCAGGGAAGTGGTGGGCTAATCTCCCCATCATTGGACACTTTGAAGATGCAACTGGACAGGGTGCTGGGCCATCTTGTCTAAAGCATGCTTTTGCCAAGAAAGGTTGGACCAGGAGATCCTTGAGGTCCCTTCCAACCTGGTATTCTATGACTTTGGGTTCTTTGAGCTATTTCAATCTATGCAAACTCATATTGATGTATCAACATTTTTAACAGTAATACCCATTTGTGTCTCAGACATATTACATGCCTCCCTCTACTATTACAAAAAAGGAAAACGAATGCAGGAGCCACAGCTCTTACCTATGCAAACCATCTATGATACTCCCACTTCGGAGCATGACAGAAGGAGAAATAAAGGGCAGGTCATGGGATTCACACACTTAAAACAACAACTGTTACTACTGACTAAATAACCATCTTTTGTGTTCAAGTTCAGATTTAATGTTTATACATGATGAATAAAATTTTTCCTAACAAGATCCAAAGAATATCAGTTGTGTCAATGACTAGTACCATTTGGCTGGAGCCTCTGCCTTGGCTGCCAGGTCAAGGACACGAAGCTAGTAAGAGCAGAAGTTGTTCTCTTTGGCAACCCTGCTGATACAGACATCCCTGAACCACGCGGGCGGTGTTGGCTATGCTTAGGTGCAGGGTATCTCTGTTTTCAGGAAGATGCTTCCAGACCACTAATAGCAAATGGAAATGTATGATCAACTCAGATAATCTGCGACAAGATGGTCTGGGTTTCAGAACAGCCAGAAATATTGTTAAGAAGAGTCTATCCATCAAAGTAATACTTATATAAACAAGTAATTTCTTCTGTCTTGACAGTAAATGCAGAAGCACATATGGCCTCAGGAATACTGGTAAAATAATAACTGCTTCAAATGCAAGCTAAAGATAAGCTTCTTCACCTTATGAAAGAATGTGTGAAGCAGACTAGCTGTAAACTCTGGCACTGAGCCGACAGCCACTTCATAATACAGCAGGACTGAAAACATAAATTACATCTTAGTAGTTAAACAAAAAGCACCAAAAAAGAAAAAGTGGATTGTAGCAAGTAGGATGTAAATTATAAACAAAGCTTGTTTTCAATTACCTGTTTTTAGTTGTTTTGTAAAATATGTAAGCTTTTGGTAAACAAAAAATTAAAATAGTTAAAAGATGAGAGGCAGAGCTGCCAATAAAGAGCTTAAGAGACAACAGGTACAACTCCTAGGATAAAGAATTAATTCAAACCTCTTTGATTTAAAAATGTTTGTTCCATATATGTGACAATAACACTGCAAATATTTATAACAGACCTGTGGCTGGAAGCTGCTAAAACTGCGGATTTTCAACAAAGATCCCAATAACATCAGAACAAAACCATGTTTTTCCACTTAGGACATCTCATTATTATAAAAAACAAATATCAAGGCATTCCTGTTAGTGTGGAATATCGAGATTTTTTCCCATCTATTTTAAATAGGGTCACCTTCTGAGATAGAAGTTTGCTGTTTTCACTAGTGCTTAAAATGTAATAGCATGCTCCATAGACAAAAGCCGAAAGGAAAGGAAGAAAAAGATCATTACACAGGCAAACACTCAGCTTAGGTGTAATGGTTAAAAACTCCAGTTAATAAATAACAGTCAAGCATTATGTCAGTGTTATTTCTTGCCTGAAACACAGCACATCTGGTAATGCAGTACCCTCCAGGACACTACTCGACTGCCAAAGCAGTACAGTCTCAAAAGCAAAAGATCTAGCTATTGACTCACCCTTACACCTTCACACAGTATCTGAATGATTGATTTCTGGTGATCTCCCACTCAAAGATAACCAAAATATCTGCTGTTCTCTACAGTGCTTGAAACATAAGTAAGCCAAAAAAAGTACTGAATGTCAATCTTTTCCACAGTTTATATATAAATAGCTGAAAAGCTTGTCTTTGCCAAGTAGATAAGTCATCAAAAAACACAAAAGAATCTGTTTAAAGGGGTACAAGAATTAGCATATCACTCTGAAAGACATCACTAGAGAAAGACTCCTAAAAAAACTATTAAGACTTTTGCATACAATTCTCTTGCATGAAAGAATATACAACACATCAGTGCAGTATATCCACTTCTTCTTAGCATTATTTTTGTATTTTAGTAGTGCTGTTTTTCAACACAGCTGGTCCTGACTAAACAGATTTAAAGATTCATCAATTCCGAGACTATAAAGGATTATTGTGATTATCTAGTCTGACTTCCTGCAGGGCACATGCCATAGAAACTCGCTCACAGATTGCAGCGATGTACTTCCTCTAAGATAATGTGGCAACAGATCATTTAAAATACAATCCTGTCTTGTTATAAAGATATCAGTAATAAAGAAGCAACTGCTTTCCATGATTAATTTATTGTTAATTACCCTAATTATTAAAAAGCAGCTTCATTTTTATTCTGAATGTGCATGGTTTCAGTTTGTGAATACCAGACTTTGTTAAATCTTTTTTTGACAGAACTGACAGATTGAGACGCATTTTTGACAGCTTACCTCAATTAGCAATCATCTACCTGAAATCCTTCTCCATGTACCCATTTATAAGTCATAAATAGGCTATGTCCTCACTGAACTTTCACAGTTTGTCTGAATAAATATACAAAGTAATTTCTTCACTCTGTATTTGTCAGGCTTCTTCTGGAATATTATTCTCACTTCGATGTATTTACTTCTCTAGATATACATTTTTATCTATTGTACATTGAGAAGGTGCACATAAACAGGTAATTCTTTAAAGCAATAATGAGAATATCCAGAAGACATATATTCTAACAACTGGGTTTGGCTGTTCAGTCTAGAAATCACAAGAATTAGGAAAACCATTTAAATCAAAAACTTGGGAGGAAAGAGGAACAGAATAATCTCTTCTTGTCCATGGCAAGTAGAGTAAGAATAATAAGGAATTAAGGACAATTCAAAACAGGCTTCAGAAAAGTCTTCAACAGTATGGGCCAAAAAGTGCTGGACTTTTTGAGAGGCTGCAAAATATCCAACATGACAGACTTTTTTTTTTAATATCGCGCAAGGCAAGCACATGTTGAAAGCACCATAGTTAGAAATTAAATTGCCTTAAAGGAGTTAGATGGACAAGGTAACCTTAAGATCCATTCTAGGTGCTCCTCTCCCATTCTAGGTTCCCCTCCTATCACTCCTTGCCTTGCAAGAGTCAAGTATTGCAGATCATCTCTGAATCTGTCGAGCTTTTCCACATCTATTCTGAAGAGGACACTGCAGAATCAGTAGCAATTACTCACCTCATTTAGTCTATACAGAGAGATTTTCAATTATTTTCCTCCTCTGCCTCCCAAGATGGCCCCCTGCCTATAAAGGCAAGACTTCTTATCCTCTTAGCCATCAAAATCAAGAAAGAGACTGATGTTCAATTGGTTAGCCACAATAATGTTTCATCATGTTAAGTGTCATTGCACCTCAGGACACAAACACCATCTGTAGGTCCTTTCTATATTTGGATGTATTAGAATAGATGCTGTTTAAATGAGCCAAGTATCTGACAGAAACCATACAATTTCTGAACTAATCATTATTTAACTTTCTACTGCATCATCAGCAAATTTTATGAGACTGCATCAATTTTTTCCTGATTCCTATTACAAGAATAGTGAATAACAGAGACAAGAAGAGATCCCTGCAGGTCCTATTACAGGCAGCAGCACTGAATAACAATTCTCCATTTTCAACTGCTTTATTATCAATTCACCTGTTTTTAAACCATTTAGTAAATGCCATGTTTAATTCTGCACTGTTAATTTCTTTAATCATAGTGTCAAGGGAGGGTTAGTTAATGCCTGCAGAAGTACTACACTTATTGTTAACTTTATCAATGCAACTTGTAATCAGATTTATGGATATGCACGGTTTCTATCTCTGACATGGTTGACAACTCCTAAGGAGAAGGCTAGCACTAGAAAACGGGGAAACTCAATTACGAAGTTTTAAGATTTTGAGGTCAGAAAAGATCATTGTCCTGGGAGAGCCAGGGCACATCTCCTGGAGAACACGTGCTATAAGCTACGTTGGTGAGAGATGGACTGGAAAAATGGATTCTAAGTTGGGTGGAAAGCGGGCTGGAATGCCAGGCTCAAAGGGTGGTCATCAACAGTACGCTGAGCAGCTTGAGCAGCTGGTTCCTAGTGGCATCCCTCAGTGTACCAACATCTTTATTCCAGCATCCAAATTGTTAACAGAGTGCACCAGAGTCTGAGGCACTTTACAGATGGCACCAAGCTTGGGGGAGCAGTCACCACACTGAAGGCTGCTATTCAGAGGAGTTTTCTCGACAGACTGGATAAACAGACCAGTAAGAACCTCACAAAGTTCTTCCAAGGCAAATACAAAGTCCTCCTTGTCTGGGATAGATTAACCTCATGCAACAAGGGCAAGCGGCAGCTATATGGAAGACAACCTGGTGATCCTGGTGAAGAAGCTGACCAGGAGCCAGCAATACTGTCCTTGCAGCAAAGACCAGCCATATACTAGGCTGCACGAGCAAGAGGGTAGCCTGCAGGTCAGAGGAGGCAATTCTTCCCCTCTATTCAGAAGTCATGAGACATGTGGAGTTCTCATTTACCATCTACAACTGCCAGATGGGAATATTTGGAAAAGATGGATGCAGACTCTTCTCAGGGTTGCACCAGAATAGGAATAAAGGCAACAGACACTGGAAATTCCAACTGATAAAAGGAAAACATTTTTCCCTTCTGGGTGGTCAAAATTTGGAACATACTTTTGCCTAGAGAGGTTGTAGGAGCTTCACAAATATTCAAAGCTCAACTGGGAAAGATCCTCAACAATCTGCTCTAATAGGTTCTGCTTTGACTAGGAGGCTGTACTGGAAATCCCCAGAAGTTCCTTCCAATCTAACAGATTCTATGATCCTGTGCTTGTAAAACTTAAGACACAGCAGCACAACTCCCTGTGAGCCATGAGAATATCCTTTGCCTGGGTCTGTCTGATTTTAAGCCAAAACTCTATGACGGAGATAGCAAGCACAGCCGTAATCAAGTTCCACAACAGAAGAGTTTGCAATAACCAGTATAATAATCTCTGCCATTAGACTATTACCAATAGTATAAAAACTCTTTTTATTGGTAACCACTCATTTATTGCATTAAAGTGTATCACTGTGGCAGCACAGCCAGTTTAATCCACCAGAAATATATGTTGCTAGAAAATAGCAAGTAGTCTTAAAACCCCTCCCTGTCTGAACCTATTGTCCCCTTTCCATGCACTATGACTGGCACTTGTACAGTAAGCCTCATCAAGAATCTAATCTGCCAGAAAAACGGCAACAGAATTAAAGATGGTTAGCATTCAGCCAGATAATTCCCCAATTCCCACTGCACAGCCACACAGACACTACTGTAGGCATAAGTGCAAAAAGCAGCATACGTTATGAAGCTTGGCTTCTGAAAGCTCATTCCTGTCTGAATTACTTTCTGCTTCACAATATGGATGAAATCGCACCGCAGTCCTTCCTACGGCAAGAGCAATAAAATTACATTTCTTCCTTCTACACAGACACTTATTTGTAAGAGAATTAATTTTTTGGTTGGACTGAGAACTGGTGAAGAGATTCAGCATAATTGGGTGGGGGGGTGGGGGGTAGAAGAAAGACAGAAAGGAAAGGGGATTGTCTAGAGTATTCAAAGGGACACCCATCAGAAGGCTCTGGCCAGGCTAACTTGAGGACCTCTAATGAAATATGATTCATAAGGTATAGCTTTCTGATTTCCTCTAATAAAATGGAAAAGCTCTATCAGAAGTACGGTGTGTTTCACTGCATAATAATGCTCTTTTTTAAAAAAAGGGAAGAAAAGAGCAACTGATATAGTACCACTATGTGCATCAGAAAGTCACAGACAATGTATGTTTCAGCTTATTGTCCATGCGTAGAGAAAATTCTGGCTTTATTTGGTGATGCCTCTGAGCATCACCATGAGCTTCCCAGTTCTAAACCATAAAAAAATAAAAAAAACCCCTGAAAAATGGCAGTGGAATGAAGAACTAAGGTATTAAAAAATTGTATCTTAAAACAGGCTATGACTTTTCTAACATAAATAAAAGTGACAATTAGAAAAGATTTATTTTAGATTGTTTCACCCAGGAGTTTTTTGGGTTTTGTTTTTTAATAAGGAAATGTGTCTAACATCTGTCTTTCCTCATTCTGCAACTGTTTCAATACTACCATTCTGTGCTTTATCTAGCACAGCAATGTCATAGGTTTCAACAGAAATATCAAATCACAATTGTATGATTTCTAGAATACTATGCTGATAACGCAGTAACTGTTGAACAGAATACATTTAGATGTGTTTCTAATGTAGATTCACATGATGACAGCCAACAGTATTACAGTGAGAGCTGACATGCCTGCAATTATTGTCAGATGAGACAGCAAACTCAGCAGCTACTTCAGAGTATGACACTAAAATCCAACAACAAGTCTGACTCATTAAAATCACCCTCCCGAATCTAAATTTGTCAGTGATGCTGCTAGTTCCCCTAAAACAAACTGCCATTCTGTTTACATTCTGTGACACAAGGGCCAGACAAAAATTGACAGAAAACTTATCTTCAGTTTGCACCTTCTTAGCACTGGATTGGTCACAGCATTTTTCTTTTTTGAAAGGCAACCAGATATTCCCATTTCACTATCTTTAGCGCCTCTTCAAGTAATAACTAAAACATCTCCGTATATCACTTTTTGTCAGCTAAACGAATAGTTCAGAGAATTTTTTAAGTGCAGGAGAAATGATGTCAACACTTATTCCATGCGTTCCCTTTCTAACAGTCAGAGTATCAATTAAACAACAGCAGCAAAATTTAATTTAGGAAAGTAGGAAGTACCTGATAAAATTCAGGAAACAGAAGAAAACATACGAAGGTTTCATCAAAATAAAGACTAGTACATGCATCACTGGGACTGACTGGGAAGTAACTGACAAGGAAGCAGGGAAAAGGAGATGAAGAGTTAATGAGAAGCTCAGATTGGGATCCTGAAAAAGAATGAGACAAACGGGGAGTGAAGAGTTAGATGGAAGACATGGGGTGGCTGACCTCCCTGTATAAAAGTACAATTCAAAGTTTCACGATGTTTAGGGTGAGGGGTTTGTTTTAACATCTGAGGTCCACTGAAGAACTGACGTGAGTTCTGAGAAACTTAGGGTTGGTCTTCTGAGTACAGACATGTGCCGATTCAGAAATGACCTGCCGCATTGTACAGGTCTTTCTGACTGGGCAGGAGAAAGATGACAGGGTTTGACATCTAAAAAAGCACACAATGTTTAAGTAATATGCACTTCCCTATTCAAAGTGACAGTATGGAGTCTTTTTTTAAAAAAAATTTTATCTTTGAAATATTAAAAATATATCACAACTATCTAAGGATCCAGCACATGGAGCAATAACGTCCAAGATCAAAAGTTTCTGTCACCACATACATTTAAATGAAATGAAAATACCAGTAATATCTATATAGAGAAACCTTAAAATTATTTGGTTGTTACCAAAAAAAAAACCCCAACAGTGGTTATGATTTTATTTTCTTCTTCCCTCTCTTCCCTTCTACCAAATATTCCATAATTAATGTTTTTATTTACAGTAATTTCATTAACTTCATTAACTCTATCAACACATTCATGAAAACCTGCCACACACCTGTTTCTTTACAGGTTCCTTTTCATCAGTAAACATACATAAAGGTTAAAAAGAAACCTCCGCTGCTTTTCCAGTTTTCACAGAAAATCAGTTAACTTTCTTTTAGTAATGAGCCACTATTCTATGCTACATTTCAGAGATTCATTAAATCCTATCCAAGCAGGTACCCAAGCATGCCCCTCTTAATACGAAAATAACAAGTCCATTTGATAGTATCAGTAAACCCACTTATGATCACTAGATACTCACTAGGCAGAAATCTCATCCGCAGAGAAACTGCAGAAGTTTCTCTCACTGTGGAAGGTAACTGGCCCCATGCACTTCTAATTAAACTTGAGCTATTCAGGTCAAAACAAAAATTGTGAGCCCCAAAATGTTACTACCTTACTCCTTAAAAATGGTTAACTCAGTGATTCTTCAGTATGCACTCTGCAAGATGGCTAAGATTGTCAGGTCATATATAGAACAAAAAGACTTTATTAACCTCAAGTTCTGAGGCTATCAAGAAAAATGATGGAGGAAGATACAGATGGACTCCCAAAATAAAATGACTGCCTTCAACCCTTTACAGGCCTACCCTGACTCAAAAGAAAGTATTAAATGCTGTCAGTTATAGAAGAGGTGGAAAAATAATAGCACTAGAACCACCGCTAGCATTTGAACTTTTGTGCTAGAAAACACAATGTATGCACCTGTACACAATAATCTGAGCTTAAGCTAATTCATAGAAGAATGTATTATTCTCACATCAAAGACTTACAGTAATAAAATAACTATAAACCTGCACCTTTGATAAACATCAGTGTAACAGTTCTTTCAAAAGGTATGAACTACTGTATTAAACAAAAGAGAAGCTCAAACTCCCCCTAATCAGCTGCCAAGTGACAGCACAGGGACGCGCAGCTCCTCAGTCCACGCACTCGCTGCCTACACAACTGTGCTGCCAGCAGGGACAGGGTGGGAACGGGTCCCCGGGGCGGGAGGGGACAGGAAGGGGACAAACTGCCTCTTTCACCCGTAGTGCCAGCGTACATCAGTGTGAAACGTCCAGAGAAGTATTCCATGGCAGTCTCCCTTTCCTGCTGAAAGGATGCAATCTCAGCTTCATTTCTGAATGCCTGCTCTTGCCTAGACTACAGAGCAAGGATTCACAAATGCCCCACCACCTCCAAGGCCGTATCTGAAGGAATAAACTGGAATCTGCTCCATCAACTGCAATTTAATTTAGATCAAACAGCTAACGCTCAAATGGCAAAGAACGTAAGAGATACCGCAATTTCCCCTGCTATGTAGAGGTCTTTGAATTCAGGCTACTGTCATTTTACTGACAAAACCCCCTAAACTTCAGGTAACAAACCTGGGATTCAGGATCCTCCAAATTTATGAAAAGTCCTTTCAGCCCAAGAACATTCTGAAATCCACACACAGCTCAGCAAAACACAGTGAAAAGAAAGACTTAATATAGTCATATTAGCCTTGGAAAACCATGTGACAAGTCACAAATGCATGTGACCTTAACTGCTGAGGATAGGGACTTTGAGGAAAAAAATAATTGACTTTTTCTAAAAGCAATTCAGTTTCTTTGGACCCAAAGCTATTACTCCCCCATCACCCCTTGAATAGGGGTTCCTAAATTTCCTGCATCTCTACACTCGCTTGCACAACAGCCCCAGAAGCCACCCTTGGCCACACAGGCGAGATGCAGTATTTGTGCGAGAAGTGTTCACGTACCTTTAGCATTTGCTGTGCCCGTCGGAACTGGCAGCAGCGGCGTGCGTTTGTGTGGAAGGGAAACAAACTAGAGACAACATCAACAGGAATCCACTGATACAGAGAGGCACAGACGTATCAGTGGCTATTATCAGAAAACTATATAATCCCACACATGATTTATGTTTGCCATTACTTCAGGAACATTTTTTTCTGTAATATGAATTGGATCTCATCTCAACATATTGGATCTTGAGCTATTAGTGGCAGTGAGTACTGGCACTAAAAAGAAATGGGTATTTGTTTTATAAGCCATCAGGGTGCCCTAAATTCATTTATCTTTTGGAGTTAACTTTTCATATCATCCGATAGATTTATTTTTTCCTCAAAGGTAGTATGTTATTTTTAGGGGTAAATGTACAATTATAAAGTATCTTCACTACCTGAAGAAAGTCTTGCTATACAGTTGAGTTATAGCAGCTAAAGACTCTGAAATCAAACTTGGCAATCGGTACTTTTTTTTAGTATTTAATCAACTTTTATGACTACAGCCAAAGGTGTATCTATGAACAATCAGCCAGCACAAGGCTCTGCTAAATTAAAAACAAAACAAAACAAAACCACCATGAAATTTACAGGAAGACGAATACAGAAGATGTGAGAAGCTAAGTTATAGTCCTCTCACTGAAACCTCCCCAAATTTATTTATTTTTGTTGCTTTGTATTCCTTCTATTTCAAGCAATCTTTATGTGTAAAACATCACATGATAACTTCTATTAAACAGCAAAACTTTAGGAAACAAACAAGAATTTCTGAAAGGAGAACACATTTCTCCAAAGGCCATAAATCCCTATTGGCTCAAAACCAAGATGTGACCAAATTAAAGAATTATATGAGTGGTTTCCAAAGATAAAATTTGTATTTATTTCGCCCTTTGTCATTCTAACATACACGAAAAAACATATGTTATGAGAAAATTACTCAAAGAGAAAGTCAAGCACTCAAGAAAACAAGGATAAACAATAACTGAAATTAGCCCTGGCTCCTGTAAATATGCTTTACAATCGTTTTTAATTGCATGACCACAAGCAGAATGTCTCCTTATGTTGACCAATTAATGAAGAACCATTCAGATTTTCGTTATCATTTGCGGCTCGATGTATGGTTTTTAGGGCTTGGTTTACTAAAAGCTATTCAAACCTTACCATGAAGGCAGGCATTCCCCATTCCTAAAGATTTCTACATAACATTCAGCATCTAAGGGCTTCAAACCTACAAGATTTTTGTGAAAATACATGCAAGACTAGAGATAACATTATCTTGGTTTTATAGAGAGATTTAAGTATAAAAGAGTCCACTAGTTTTGTGTGATGAGCTTGTGATATCACCTATATTATCAACATGGAAGATGGAAGATCACAACCCCTCTTTAAGGGAGCCCTGCATTTTCTCCATTTTAAGAGTGGCTTTCCCTCCTTCTGGAAGCCTTTGTCACACTTGCTACTCACTGCAGAACAGCTGTAGCATAGGAGGAAGGAAGGGACTTTACAGCCTCAATACCATATGGTAAGTGACCACAAAATTAAAGGTGTCATTGTAACTCTTAGAGAAAGAGTAGACTAACTGAGAACACCGGCATTTCCCTGGTTCTTGACTGCTTGCCTTTGCAACCCTGCTTATACTTTTAGAACAATTTTTATTTACCAATTATCTCTACAGTATATCCACAATCATGTGGCAAGAAGTTGAAATATGAAAGAAGAAACAGGTATTTAATAATCTTGTTAAATGTTTTAATTTCACCTTAATACCTTATGTAAAATTAAGTATCTATCCATTTGCCAGACTACCCACTGAGTTCTTAAATTAAGACGCATTTTTATTCCTGTTTGTTCAGAAGGACACAATAAGCAACCATTACCTCCTGCCCAGCCAGATGCAACAATGCGGAGAGTAATTAAATTTGGCAGGCCGAGGGCTGGCTGTCCACTGCTGCAGCTACAGTGTTCGCTGTCGCTTCAGCCACAAGGTTTTCAGCACGTCTGTGCATATACTAATTCTCATAACCCTCATTCTCTACCCCTTTCCACCCATGCAACTTTCTGTTATCCACTCCCATTAGAAAACATATAGTGATATATATACACAGATATTAAAGTCAGAATTATCAATAATTATCATTAATATACGTTAATTACCTTTTCCTCTCTGTATTAAGGATAGAAACAACAGAAAGTAACATAAATCAGGGTAAGACTGAAGGACACTTCTTGATACCACATGGACAACAGTGCCATACAGGCTGCCAAAAGGACAGATGTTCTTTGCTTTTCTATTTAAAAAAAAAAAATCTGTCTTCTATAAAATGAAATCCAACAAACTGTCTTTTTAGTTCAAATAAATACCCACTAGGGACAATCAGTCTTTTTCCTTCTAAGCTCTATACATGAACACAAGCTTGCTCACTCACTCTAAAAAGCCAGATTGCAAGTTTCCCCTACCCACTTTTCCCCCCCCTCTTAATTTTTTCATCTTTAAAAACAAACCAAAACCAAAACAAACTGCCATGTTTCCTCAAAACAAATCTTTGGAAGACTAAAAGCAAACCACACTACCACGTGCCTCTATTCCAAATGCAA
Organism: Chionis minor; assembly: GCA_013398295.1. Taxonomy (NCBI): domain Eukaryota; kingdom Metazoa; phylum Chordata; class Aves; order Charadriiformes; family Chionidae; genus Chionis; species Chionis minor. The sequence continues at coordinate 442,091 of VZSF01009849.1, read as the reverse complement.
TTCTGTCTTAACACCGTATTTGGAACAACCCAGGTGAGTCTCTTCATCTGCAGATGAAGAAACTCTCAAACTCCTATTCAGATTCTTGGATTAAAACCTTCTTTCCCGGATCTAATGTAATTAAGTGTTCAGTATGTTTACAGTAGAAAAGAAATAGTTAGAAAGAATCTATAGATCAGCCATTGGTTTCCCCTGTGTAAATTCTATTCTGTTTCTTTGCTGTCTGTCTGTTCACAGCTAGTATTAAACTAGCACTCAATAAAAACAAATTCCCATGTTTTAATATTACATATGTACTTTACATGTATACTGTAACACTGTTTTCAACATGCAGTAGACTGGATAATGTTCTAAAAGGAAAGAGATCTTTGTTAACTACAAACGAGCTAATTTAAAAAAATTAAAATTAATCTCAAAAAAGAAGGCCTCTTCAAATTCCCCCACAATTTGCTATGAATTTCAGCATCAGGAAGGCAGCTATTCTCTTCTGTTTACCAAAATAAAAGAGCATATTATGACCTCCCATATCCATGACTAACTAACATTCTCCTACAAAGCAAGAAATTATAAAACCACCCTGCTCATACTTTGTCACAGCAGGACTTGCCAAGGACACCAGAAGGTGACTTACATTTAATTGTCTTCAAAGTCTATTAAAATCTATCCATCTCCATGGTAACTCAAAAACATATATTCCTCCCATGCAGTCTGATTAATGCTTTGTAGTTTTTGTTTTATAGTCAAATTTTTGTTTGTTTGAAAATACATAAGAACTGTCTAGTTGATCCTAAGAATCTTAAATGATACCCTAAATCTGTACGTGGAAGTAAATGAAAGGTGAAGTGTACTGCACATATTGCTCCTTGTTACACTGTTCTTCAAATCCAATAAATTAGCCGTAAGTTCTATGGTCTTCAAAGGAAAGTAATTGTCAAACCAATTATTGTAATTTTTCAAGTTTTAGTGATATAAGACTTGCTTACAAAACAGTCTTATTTTACTCTCTGTCCTGGTTTCAGCTGTGAAATAGTTGATGTTCTTTCTAGTAGCTGCTGTGCTTTGGGTTTGGCCTGAGAATGATGCTGAATACGGCTTTGGCTTTACGTTTGTCAAGAACTTTTTCAGCTCCTCACTGAAGCTGAGAGGGAGCACAGAATTTAATGTATTATTCCATACCACAGACATCATGCTCAGTGGAGAAATGGGGGTTGGCCAGGGATCCGTGATCACTACTCGGGATAGGCTGGGCAACCAGTTCACTGGTGGTGAGAGCGACTCATGTTGTATTATTTTATATATTCTTTATATTCTTTTACCATTATTATTATTATTGTTATTTTCCTTTTCCATTATAGTTCTATTAAACTGTCTTTATCTCAACCCACAAGGTGGGTTTTTTTTACTTTCGCCTCCCCTTTCTCCCTCTTCTCCCTACCCTAGTGAGGTGGGGGGGGCAGTGAGCAAGCAATTGCGTGGTCGTAGTGGCTGGCTGGGGTTATAAACCACAACATTCTCCTAAAAAACTTATGCCTGCTTCTCATTCCTTAAAGCTCACAGACTTCCACAAATCACTATAAGAGACTGACTGCACTAAATATCTTAAAAATAGTGAAAGGAAAAATACTAATTATGGTAATCCCTGATAATCTTAAAATATGAAGCACTTAGCACTAACTTGCTGCAGTTCAGTTTAACAGGGAAATGTAGTGAAATGGACTGCATTTTATGGCAGTGACCTAATAAATATTAAGTATAGATTCTGTATGAGGACTGTTCCACCAAAGAAGAAAGGCAGAGGTCACAGCATCCACTAAAGACCTCCAAGAAACCATAGCTAATAGATTTATGTAAACGCAAGTCTCAATTTAAAAAAGCATAAGAAGGACTTTTACCCAACTTTCCAAAGACAATATATATAAGCAGCGTAAAAGCGAACAATTTCAGGTGCAAAATCTTCTAACTGCCTAAGGTAACAACATACCTTAGGAGACATAAATCACACACTGACAATTCTATATCTTTATCTTTAATTTATTCTTTATTCTGGTCCCCACAATTCAAGAAAGACGCAGACAAACTGGAGCTGGTCCAATAAGGGGCACAAAGATGAACAAAGGGATGGGGGGGGGCCTCCCCTATGAGGAAAGACAAAAGGAGTCCAGCCTTTTCTCCCCTGGAAAAGGCAGCTCAGGGGGACCACATCACAGTATTCTAGTACTTAAAGGGTGGCTACGAAGAGGATGGATGCTCTCTCTTCACACGGAGCCACCTGGAGAAGACAAGGGGCAACAGGTATAAGTTGCACCAGGAGAGGTTTCAACTCAACATTAAAAAAAAATTTACAGCAAGAACAGCCTCCCCAGAGATGTGGTGGAGTCCCCATCGCTGGTGGTTTTCAAGATGCGATTAGACAGGGTGCTAGATCATCTCATCTATGCTCTCTTTCCCACAAAAGGCTAGACAAGATTATCTTCTCAGGTCCCTTCCAACCTGGGCTATTCTGATTCTATGATTTATCTTCAGCTTTCCCTTCCATGACCGNCTAACTGCCTAAGGTAACAACATACCTTAGGAGACATAAATCACACACTGACAATTCTATATCTTTATCTTTAATTTATTCTTTATTCTGGTCCCCACAATTCAAGAAAGACGCAGACAAACTGGAGCTGGTCCAATAAGGGGCACAAAGATGAACAAAGGGATGGGGGGGGGCCTCCCCTATGAGGAAAGACAAAAGGAGTCCAGCCTTTTCTCCCCTGGAAAAGGCAGCTCAGGGGGACCACATCACAGTATTCTAGTACTTAAAGGGTGGCTACGAAGAGGATGGATGCTCTCTCTTCACACGGAGCCACCTGGAGAAGACAAGGGGCAACAGGTATAAGTTGCACCAGGAGAGGTTTCAACTCAACATTAAAAAAAAATTTACAGCAAGAACAGCCTCCCCAGAGATGTGGTGGAGTCCCCATCGCTGGTGGTTTTCAAGATGCGATTAGACAGGGTGCTAGATCATCTCATCTATGCTCTCTTTCCCACAAAAGGCTAGACAAGATTATCTTCTCAGGTCCCTTCCAACCTGGGCTATTCTGATTCTATGATTTATCTTCAGCTTTCCCTTCCATGACCGAACACATTAAGTTATAAAAATATCCACCTTACACATACAACACTGAACTGTTCATGATTCTGCATTCTCCAAATCATTCTGTACATACCCTTCACAACCCAATCAAGAAAAATGTTCAAGTATTTTCTAGTAATCAAATGACAGATCTGCTAAAAGCCTCTGATTAGGTTGCTAAGCAATCAGACCCCAGTGCACTGTTCCCTCTGAGGGGCTGAAGGACTAGATGCCGGTGAAAGTGGAAATACTTACTCATAGTATCCCTTATGTTGATGGGACCAGACTTTTTTCAGTGGTGCCCAGTGGTAGGACAAGAGGTAACAGCCACAAACTTGAATGGAGGAAGTTCCATCTCAACATGAGCAGGAACTTCTTTACTTTCAGGGTGGCAGAGCGCTGGCACAGGCTGCCCAGGGAGGTGGTGGAGTCTCCGACCCTGGAGACATTCCAAACCCTCCTGGACGCCATCCTGTGCAGCGTGGCCTAGGTGGACCTGCTCTGGCAGGGGGGTTGGACGAGATGATCTCCAGAGGTCCCTTCCAAACCCTGTGATTCTATGCAGTGCTTAGCATGACTATCAGCTGCCTCAAACTCATATCTGAGTTCCTGGCCACTCCATGAAGATCCATCCTTAACTCCAACTATATAAAGACATAAACATACGCACAGTACTGCCAAGCATTAGAACACGGGACTAGGGTTAATAAAATGATAATTTTGAGTGTCTCTGTTAGTGTCAATGGGGCCAGACAAGCTCTTAAGATTCTTTTTAGATGTCTCTCTCACAATGCCTGAACAATCACCCTAAAGGAATTTCCTAACTGCATTTAACCTTGAAAATTACTCAGAAAAAGGGAAGAGGACCACATATATGTGCAATACCATCTCTATATCTGTGTTTCAGTACAAATACTTCATCTTTCCAGGAGTTTACTTGCACAGAACTGTAAGTGTGTATGAAATATGCTCAGCCTTGACTTGAAGGAATTCTATTCCTTCAAGGGAGACCTTCTGATGTAGACCTCACATGCAGCACGTCTGTTTTCGATCATACCACACTTTTTTCTATGTATTTCAGAAAACGCATCAGCAGCTTCATGTTTTATCAGATATGAAGCAAAAGGCATCTCACTAAATAAAGATGTCTTGTAAAATACTCCACTACAAGAGAAAACTACATTAGTGATTCAGTGAATAGTATTTGGGGTTTTTTTTTTTTTTTTTTTTTTTTTTTTTTTTTTTTTTTTAAATGAGTTTTGAACTAATGCTTCAGTTTTAGGGACACCCTAAACCACCCAAATCGGATAGCTTCAATCGCACGAAGTCCTTTTACTCACTCTCTTTTTCTTGATAGGATCCTCAGAAAATTTAAAAGCAGCCAATAGGAAACTTGTTTCAGACTCGGTTGGCAAAAATTCCATCTATTCCCAACACCATTAGGTCTTACTCCTAAAACTAAACGAGAAGTCACTCCACACTCTCCCCCTCAGCTCCCCTTGTGCATAAAAGTAGCAAATTACCTTTACTGATCTGACCAAATTCTAAATTGGGCAATTATGTTTGGTCTCTCTACAGTCATCTGCTATTTCAACAGAAATAGTCCTCACATCACATCTTAAACTCTGAGGAATTTTTTTTACTGTTAAAATAGCTACTATGCTCCAACTGTGAGTTTCAGTCATTTCTTTAGCTGACTTAACAACTCACAGGAGTCTTGTTTGACCTAATTAACTAAAGCTCACAGAGAACTTGCAGATCCTTTATTTAGAAGTAGTATAAAAATAACAAATCTTATCAACACTTACAGGGTAAGAAATGTATCTACCTTCTTGGTATTATTTTCTGTCTCAGTGGAAGTTATACACCGGTCTGGGCAACTACACGAGAGCCACACACATACATTTCACCATAACAAATGCAATTTTGCATCTTTGTCCACCTCTGTGCCTACAGAAGTCTCCCCAAGGTTTGTTCTTGCTTTTCTGCTCTCTCTTCTTGATCCCTCTGGAGTAGTTACAAGAACAAGCTCAGCTTCCCGAAGTGGTACCAATAATAATCTTATTTTTCTTTCTTCTTCCACTCTGTATTAAGGGCAATATTGGGGAAGGGAATCGCTGACATCTTTTGTTTATAACCTTTTGTAATATCGACAAAAGAGATAAATAGAAGGTTCTTTTAAATTTCTTAGGCTTCCCACAAAGCAAAATAGGTACCTTGCCCAAATTAATCTAAACAATGATACAGAGTACCTTAGCCAGACAAAACAGTAACACAAGATACAAGGTCCATACACCTAGTGACAATATATGTACACGTGTATATGTGTATACATACACTCACACACATCTGGTTAGCTGTGGTTATCAGAAACTCTACCCACATTATGAGCAGCTCAGCATATAGTGCTTACATAGTAGAGATTTTTAAACACTGAGTTCCTGTGAACTCCCTCCCAAAGATTTTGTACAATGGCAGTGCAAGTAGGAAAACCCAAGCCAAGTAGGTTAAATAGAACAATGGCCTTTTTTTGATAGTAAGTAGTTACTAAGTCTTACTGTTTCTGTGCTCATCTTGAAGACTGGGTACAGGCAGATCAGAAATCAAAGAAATGCATTTTTATTCTCCAGTAACATGACACTGTATGCATCTGCACACAGACCACACATTCAAATAAAGGAAAAAAATGCACTCTTTTCATAGAATCGCAGAACAGTCTGGGTTAGAAGGGACCTTTGAAGATCATCTAGTCCAACCTCCCCTGCAATGAGCAGGGACATCTTCAACTAGATGAGGCTGCTCAGAGCCCCGTCCAACCTGACCTTGACTGTTTCCACGGATGGGGCATCTCCCACCTCTCTGGACAACCTGGGCCAGTGTCTCACCACCCTCATCATAAAAGAAGGTTTCCCTTATATCTAGTCTGAATCGTCCCTCTTTTAGCTTAAAACCATTACCCCTTGCCCTATCGCAACAGGCATTACTAAAAAGTCTGTCCCCAGAACCATAAAAGTCGTATCATTTTTAGTCCTTTAAAAATACCAAATATTTAAGTTCTATTACTGATTACTCAGTAACATAAAAAGGTGATTTTCAGATAGGCATAGAATTTTTAACTAGGTTATCATTACCGCTACAAAATACACCCAATATAAGTAACAAATTCTGATAGCTTCCATACCAGTATTACTTATTTCCTTTTCTAATTTGAGAGAAACCCCCTGCATTTTGAAAAATCTTTGTTTTGTTAGCATTTGGAGAGTTATACCACCAGAATTCAACTGCTCCAAGCATAACATATTACAGTAAAGCAAAGAACACACCATACATCTGTCTATTTCAAATTCATTTTCAGCACAGCCCTTCCTTTAAGAATTCATTGCACACAAATGCTTTTCCTCCACAGTCTCAGCTTCTAGTTCTACCAAGACTATCACTTTGCTCTCACCTTGATAGCAACAATTACAAAAATACCACGGCCCTGTGTAGTATAGTAACCTCAGGCTAACCTTTCCAATACATATTTCACCAACCTACAAACTAAAATTATTGCACAACTCTTATAACTCAAACCTATTCAAGCTTCCCCACGCACAGTTTCTTCCTAGTAACAGCATGGAATCTCTGTGGCCAGAGAGAAGCAAGAAACATTGCCAATATTTTACACCAGCTAATTTTCTACAACTATCTCTCTCAAAGCTGTGCTTCACTTTGCCCTTCTGTTTCTCCCTGTTCTCCCCCTCCCTCCAGTTTTTTTTTTCAGCTGAGCTATTTTATCTTGAACAACACAGCATCCCTCTTCAGGCAGGGTTTTAATCACTCCAGGTTTCCTGGGTATTACATTCCAGTTCCTATTGTTTAGCCAAAAGGCAAATACAAACCTTACAAAGTATCTCAACGATATTACTACAGGAATTTCTTGGAATTTTTATCTGAAATACACTTGGTCTTTCAAACCATAACCCAATTAAGAAGTATGCCAAAAAGCACGAGATGAACTTTTCAGCCTACTCAGAGCTATTAAGAGATGCTGCACACTTTGTTTGGCAGTTGTCTTACAGTACAATACTATTAAAGAATGAAGTGGCTACTATTACCGTTTATAGGTACTGACCTACTGAAAACATCTGCAGTAACAACCAGCATTTGAACTTCCACTACAGTAAGAAACTTTTTTACAAAGCTGACTAGGCACAGTAGCATAACAAATAGCATTAATTTCTTAGATGATTCATATTACAACCTGGGAATAATAAAAATTTTCTGCTGGTGCTGGATCCAACAACAAGCATGTATTTCCATTTAGTCTCTTAATATACGTCAAGATACGACCTTACAGCATAGCTGCTAGCCCAAACACCAATTACAAAATCCTAATCCCAGCTCTGCCACATCCATTTGTGCACCTCCATACACTTCCTCAGGCTTCACATTTACAGTTTGTAAACGGGACGAATTTCTGTTACCCACCTAAAAATGGCATAGATTGTTCTTTCATGTCAGAAGAGCTATGGTACATCAGTAGTCTTAAAAATACGGAAACACTGAAGGTTGTCAAACACTGACAGCTTTGTCCACAGAAGTTATGGAGTCTCCATTCACAAGAAACTCAAAACCTGGTGGAATGCAGTCCTGGGCAACCTACTCTATCAGAAGGCAGTTGAACTCAGGTCCCTTCCAACCTAAACACTTCTCCAATTATTTCTATATTAGAAAATACTTAGGTTTGGGTTGGGTTCTTTTGCTTTGCAGTGTGGGTTTGGAGGGGTTGCTGTTATTGTTTTTTTTTGTGTTTTTTAATAATTTCTGGAGAAACCCACAAAACAATTTTTTCTACTCCGAAGCTCTGCCGGTTTCTTCCTGTCATGGAACACATCTCCTTCCAAACTTCTATGAAAACAGTAAGTTCTTTCCCCTGTTATTTAAGAATACAATAATGTTATGTGCAATGTTACGGTAAGTGTAATGAGCTAGAATAGAAAGCAGTCCCAGAAAGAACATCATTAAGTGAAAGTCTATAGCTAGAGCTTTCTCTCTCCCTCCCCTCAAGGAACTAGTTTTAACAATAAAAGAGAAATAGATTAGTAGAAAGGAAGTGTAACTCATTTGTAGGTAAAATGATTCCCCTTTCTCCAATTCAATACCTCTGTCAGTATTACTGTTGCCTTCTTCATCTGACACCAGGGAGAGAGAAAAATGTTACAGGAAGAAAACAGAAAAGATTGCTTTATTCCCATACACCAGAGGCAAGTATTTGAAATGTAAAAAGGAGGAGTACTAGCTATAAGTGACATAAATAAAAGTGTATGTACCATGTGCTGTACCCCCTCCTCCCTCCCCCAATTATATGGGATGCTAGTTTCCAAGAAAATTTCTTCAGAGGCATATGATCACCACAGAAGAAGTGGGAGCAAAAAGGTAAAACTCATTTCATAACAGACTTCATTGCTTTTTTAAGGAACATGGCTGGTTATGCTAGAGATACCCTAGACTCATTTCATTGGATCTTTTCCAGTTTTATTTCCTAGATATCTAACTACTATAACATCAGGTTTACATAAGGAAAGAAAGCTGCTGCAGCTCTATATAGAGGTATTTCTCTAAAGCAAGGACAGAAAGCAACTTCGTGCTTGTATCACCTACAGTTCTTGATCCAAATCCGACAGTTATGGCTTGTAATTACTAAGTTAGATAGTGTGGAAAATAATCCAGGAAAAAAATACTTTCAAATGTGCAAGATTTTTATTTGCTGTTCTATGGGACTTGGCCATTAAAAACTAAGAGAAGAACAAAGATGAAAGCAGAGGCAGGTGACATTATGTGACAGCAACTGAAAATTATATAAAAGAGATGAGTATAGAACTCTATACACTTTTCTTGAGTGTTTATTTTCAATAGATGAAGGAACAATCGTATAAAAAGACCTATGTTTGAGTTCTCTTTCAAACTCTAGATCCCAGAACACAGACAGTCTGTGCTGAATAATTCTTTGAAGTCTTTGTGTGACTTATGGAATTCTTCCACTTTGTGTTACTAAGCACATATAATATTTCTTACATATTAAAGAATACCTTAAAACTGGGGGGGTTTAGACAATGAAGCTTTCACATCCAAAGGCAGCATTTCAAAACTGCTGAAATTTCTACCATAGCCCACGTGAACCTCATACGATCAGCAACTCTGTAGTTAGCAAACCCCCCACTAGAATCTAACAATTCTTATATTGATTATGACTTTTTCCTAATGGACTGAAATGCAGGCAACTTATCTCCCAAGATATTGGAGAAATATAGTACAATGAGAAGAGTACTGCTCTTACCACATACAACTGTTTCCAGAGTACAGCCCATTCCTGCAGTGTTGCTGTGACTTCAGTCACAACAGAATCTTCGAGTGGAACAACTGTTTCATATTGCCTATACAAGAAGAGGGGAAAAAATTAGGAAAGGTACCCTGGAAGATGTAGAAAAAGAAATAAATGTCATTATAGTAATTTGTAAAATGCTAGCACTTTGAATTGTTTTAATTTGTTCAACATAGGCAAAAATATCTTAACAGCAACATTTTGTCCACTGTCACACTGCAGCAACTCCAGTCATATTAGCTGTTCCTCCATTACAAGAATCAGCTGAGGTGAAACATTTTCCAGTTACCTGTTCAAAATATATAATTTCATTCTAATTAAGGTCAATGAAAACACTTTCCACTATTATAGCATGTTAAATTCACTTGCATGAAAAGTGGAGTCCTTCACAGTTTGTGTCCCTTCTCTCTAAGCCAGTCCAACCCTTTTTTCCTCTCTAATTAACATGTTAGCCAATATAATTAACCACCCAAAAGATCTACCATCTATTAACCTTTCCAACCCAGAAGACTTTTTCAATATTGGACATGAAACCCAAGTGAGCTATCCTCTAATCAAAAGAACAGGACTTGTCCCTTTGTGGTCCAGAGCCTCCATACCCATTAAAAGAGAAGCACAGCGCTCCCTTCTTTCATCACACTAAAATGCAAGAATGTGGTAACTAATGTACGTATTGTAATACCATTATATTTACTGAGCCATTCGTGCCCTGACTTGCCCTTCATGTTGAATGATATTACTGAAACAAATGTTGGACATTGTAAAAATAAAGTCTACTTCAAGCTTCTGCTCTTTCAGGATTTTTTTTAAAAAGAGGGAGAATTAAAAAAATTCAAAAATCATCATCAAAACAGCACATTTCTGAAATACGGCCTATTGGAACAATTTTCTATAGATCCTACAGTAGTGGCACTGAAAAAAAAACTGGCTCAAGAGGTGGTCTGGGGCAAGTAGTGTCAAGTGAGAGAGTCCCTACGGCACATTCGACAACCATGAAGGACACAACCCCTTCCTCCTCATCAGTACAACTGTGCACACAGCTACTTTGAAATCCTCCTGAAGGGAAGCTTCAAACCCCCCATTCCGTAACCAGGTTAGGCCATTTCTTCTGTCCTTTCTGCAGAGTTAAACAAGTAAACACATGAACCATGAGATGTAATTAATTTGAAAAGGTTTGGTTTGCTTTTAAAACTTAATAATTTTTTTAAAAAAGTCACAAACTTTCATGGCAATATTTCCCTTTCGAAAAGTCTTATTAGAAATAATCGAGCCACGTTAGTGAAGTCAAAAGTAACAAGCGATGGCAGAGAGGATGACGAAGTTAAGTCACTGTATGTCTCTATGTATTCTTGGAGCAGGAAACTTATCAAGCGAAAGCTTCAAATCCTCACTTCCAAGCTACCAAAACTTCATATCCACGTCAATGACATAAGTAAATCTTACATTAAGATCCAAAAAATATGTATCTTACAAACATCACTATCTTAAAAACCTGGCACAGTCATATCAGGTATGCATTCAACACACCAAAGCCGGGACTGCAAAGCACCGACTCATGTATATACATACCAGAAGACTAAGGAAGATCACGATTTTTTCCTAGTATTATGCCAATGACCTTATAATTCCCACATTTTTTTGTGAGAAGCTAAAACACTGACAGACACTTGGTATCCCAGACTATGCTCTATTCTATTCCTGCAATGTTTTTATTTGGGTTTGTTTTGGTTGGGTTTTGGTGGGTTTTTTATTTGGATTTTTTTGGGGGGGTTTCTTTTTGTTTATTTGTTTGTATATTTGGCCACGCTAAGACTAGGAAATCTCAATTCATGCTTTAGCAAATCTCCACAGAGTATGCTTGTGATCTGAAGTATGACACCAAGAATATGATGAAATTCCCAACACCTATTATTCTTTAGCTCATATTCAAAGATCATTTCAATGGCTAAACAAAAATTCTGCATTAAGTATGTATCATCAAAAGTTTGCTTGACGCTAACAACATTAAGAATTAAGCCAAATGATGCCACAACCACTTCTAGCTGATAATTCAGTTCTTTCCAGATCTCTGTAAAATGTCATTACAGGGAAGGGATTCAAAATAGTTCAACATCTCTTTAAGATATCACAGAAAACTGAAGGATGAAAGGAATCACGTAACACACTTTAGCTAATATGGGATGAAAAAACCAAAACAAGTGTTCTTCTAAAAGATTAGTTTTGGAAGTGGATTTGCAAATTTTTGGCACCAGTGAAAAATAAAACATTTTGGAAGATCAGCCTTCAACAGTATGGTGGGATTTAAAGCGAATGCATATCAGGACTACATTTAACCATGTAAATATAACGCTTTGCATTCCTGTAACCCTGCGCTTCCTCCATTATATCCCCATATTAATGACATTGCATTGGGTCTAGGACTCAAATATAAGAGCATTATATACCATGCTCTATTATTTCACTAGTGTCTTTATTAGCACTTTGAACATATTTTTATATACAGGGGGAGAATTTCTTTTACCATGACACGAAATAACCGTAATCTCTGGTTCAGAACTGTATTACGATCTGTCGTATGAATTGGTATACCAGCCTTTGATATTTATTTTCAAAAAGTACATGAACTTTCACACTAAGTATCTAAATATCCTGACCCGGTTGCTCTTTACAAATTCTGAAATGAACATCAAGTTCTAATTAACTACAGATTACAAGGAAACTGGTCTTCACCCTAAGGACAGGGCATGTTAGGAGTAGTCATTCTATACAATATATATCATTTTATACACACCCCAACCTTATGAAGCACCAGTATTACACTCGCCCTTACACTCCTTACTCAGTCCCTTTAAGGATAAACATACAATTTAAGACTATCAGAAGTCATATTTTTCAAGAGGTACTTCACTAAATGCCATTTAATATGTTTTATTTTCCACATTAAATTTGTTGCCTTGGGTCACTGTCTGAAGTGCTGCACTTATAAATCTCCCCACAGCAGCCTTAATCTAAAAAATGCAGCTAAAGAGCAGCAATGAAGACACAGGATATTGATTTCAGGAGTCTCACTCAATTTCACAGGAAACTTTGCAGGTTATTGAGCCAAAACACAGTAAAATCTGACATTATGTTGTGATCAGTATTGCTGTTCACATTAACTAAATATACTCCCAGCAACATATGAGCTACATATAAAGACAGTGAAGGTAAAGTATTTTCAGCGGAGTGTATTTCAGTCCTCCTTTGACTTGAGGTGTGGAGGGTTGGATCCTTTTGCAAAGTTTCAAAGTAACATAGCTACCTTGTCAGCTAGGTCTTAGTGAAAATCTGCTGATAAATGAGATGGGCTGTCTACATGCCGGTGCCTCCGTAACAAAGAGGAACATGGTGAATTTTGCAAGCGAGGAACAAGCAGAAATGAAAAATATAAATGAGTTCTTTAAAATGTGTTTGTTTCAGATGATACCTCTGAAGTTACAATTTTATGAGCAACAGTGAACAGTGAACAGAATTGATTCTAGCTATATTAAAAAAACCACAAAAAATAAAAATAAAAATCCAATGCTCTGAAGAATTACATTTGATTTTCAAACCCCAATACACAACACAAGATAGAATGAACTAAAACCACTCTGTAATTTATTTCTTATTCTAAGACTATTTCTTAGATTCCCTTCTAGATGAGAAACACTATAGCTTCTTAAAGAGAAGGAAAAATACTCACCCTCTGTTACTGACGATTGCCTTTTTCAAGTGAATATAGTTTGCAGGAAAAATCCCCTGCAAGAGAAAAAAGTCTGTAAGTTAGAGAAATACATTTTCAGGTTTCAGGTTCACTTATAACTTAAGCCACAATAAATAACTGCCAATATACCTATTAAAAAACCCACACCCTAACACTGTGTCAAAGAAGCTACTACAGTCAGAAGCCAACATGCAGATTAGTCACAACTGATCATTTTAATCCATTTTAGAACTGGACAGCACACTGAATCAAACCTCCATCTTGAAAGACCGATTTCTTAATAAGGAAGTTTTGCAAGTCTGTAAAGATTCAAGCTCCTCAAGTGTTCAGAAACATTGTTGTATGGGAAATATGCTCTGGTATAAAAATCATGGGTAAGTCACCCAGGACCAGATAAAAAGGTGTCACTAATCCTACACAGCTGTCTTGGATGGGATAACATCGATTTAAAAGAAAACACTTCAGTTTAGTCAATTGTCTTCCTACTGCAAAGACTGTGAGAGTCCAATAATCCACTAACAGGTGAGGAGCAAGCAAGAAAAAGGCACGACAAGCGGGAAGAGTTCAGAGAACAGCTTGCAGTTAGCAGAAAGGAATAAGTAAGAGAAGTAACTCCCAGCAGTGTTCACTGGAGAGACGTAGGCTAACTGGGACAGACAGAAAAGTGGCTGTCACGCAGTCTGCAACACAGCATCAGCATGCGGCCACACCAGGCCTCTCTAGTGGTATGCTATATTACACTAGACGAGGACACCAGTTTAAAAAAAAAACAAACTAAACCAAACAAAAAAAACAAAAAAACCCCCCAACAAAACAAAAAGCCCACCATCAAATTCGTGTCTAGCCCCCATACCACTCTTTCACTAAGGAAAGAAGTACTCTATTACTTCCATACCCTGGAACTAGCCTTTTTCATCTCTCCAACAAAAAGCTGTTTAAACCCGCAGGGATAGCTCTGGTTATTTGCCTTTTGCTGTTCCCACGACAGCTGGGAGTCTAACTTTGCCCGTGCCACTGTGGTCTCGATGAGACATGGGGAAAAGAGGCAATTTAAACCAAAGTTTTCATACCGTTCCATTATCTTTCAAACCCATGGCCCTGAACCCTCAGAGCAAACTCACTCAGTAGGAACAGTGAACCTGCACTTCAGCGGGGAATGCAGGATCAGCACTGGTAATCTTCAGGTTAAAAACCAGCTGACAGCCTCTCACAGAATTATCAGTAATTAAGTGTGCACTTTAAATTTTTAGACCTTCAAAACAGTACAACTTAGGAAGAAAAATGTTCACGGAGGGGTTGAAAGGAATACTATGTAAAGATGATTCAAAATGCTAAGAAAAATTCCTTCTTTTTCATAGGCAAGACTGAAATTGCAGAGGAAAAAAGATTAATCTAACAGGAATGGTTTCATCAGGAAAAAAAAAGTGTGCATGCTTTAAGCCACACGAAAATCTGGAAAACAAGGAAATGGTACTTCAGTTTCTTGTTTGGTTCACTTCCAATTAATGCGGTTTATTTCTGTGGTCCTGTGACGGTTACCTAAGAGACCAAGGAAGGTTTGAACGGCTCTCTGATCAAAAGTGAACGCATACCCAAGCAGAAAATGTACTAATACACACGATGAATGTAGGCTTTTCCATCACAAGAGTATTATAGTCACGAAAACATAGTACAGGTAATATTATATTTCATAATACAGGTAAACAGGAGGATTTTGGTACTTTTCTTTTTAAATACAAGCTATATTTAAACCAAAGGACAATGAAGTGATGCTTACGTAGAAGCAACCATTTATGTTTTTCAATAAATACATTTACAAAAACATACACGCACTCTCAAAAAATTCCTATCAGAGCAGTCAAAAAAGTTATCCAAGAGCAAAAGAGGTATATAACTAGAAAACAACCAAATGCAGTGGTTAAACTGTAAAAAACTGAAAAAGAACAATCTCACAATACCCTTTTTCAGACTTTTTTCCCGAAGTTGTCTTAAATTAATGCAAATTATTAAACGTGCTCACTAAAAATCCTGAATTCAGCAGCGCAAGATCACCCATCTATGCTTTTCTTAGGGGAGCAGGGTGGAGAGGATCAAATTGGATGAGATTTACAAATGTTGGCAAGATCACACGCTACATGTCAGTAAGGCCTCTGATCCTTTGGGTGACTAATCACTATTGTTCTCTCAATTTAAAAAATAAACCCAGTTATCCCACAGGAAAGAAGCTAGAGCAGTAAAATCCTACAGGTAAGGAAAATTAGAAGTTTTCAGGGTTGCAAGAGCAAAATAGACATAACCTTCCCAGTAGATTAAAAAGTAAAAATTCACACTTACCTTTACATTGGGCTTCTTAATGGAAACACCTCTGTACCAGCCTAAAACCAGATAAAACACACCACATTAATATGTGGCATTGCCTACTTCACACAGAAGCAAACTGACTGAAAACTACGCAGTTACTGAGATCATCTCAAAAAACAGCTGTGCCTCACAAGGCTTTACATTTTGGGGGGTTTTGTTCATTGATTTGCTGGGGGGTTTTGTTTGTTTTTCTTTTTTATTCTGCTCTGCAATGATGACAAGCAATTGAGAACCTGGAATACTCTGTTTATTCCCACCCAGAACAGAAGCAGCTCAGTATACTTAGTCACTGTACTTGCCATCATTAGCCCCTGTGGCAACGATGCGCTTAGCGCCATGCAAGATGCTGCACTGAACACTTTTCTTACGTGCTGGGTCTCTTCATAGCGTTTATCTTAACAAAATCTCCAGACTTCAAAAACCTGTCCTTTTAAAGACAGGAAAAGCCATTATCATACATTTCTAATATTGTTCAAACAAATATAAATCCTTTGCGTGTGTCTGGTCTTACGTATGTCTGTGAGACTAGGGAACAGACTTTAGGATCTAATTTCAGAAACCAAATTATTATTCTTGTATCCCCCATCAGATAACAGCTCCAGACAATACAATGAATCAGGAGTAAAAGCCAAAGCTGCAAAAGCTAGAAGTTAAACAGAAGAACCCAATTACTTCTATTTTACACAGGTGAAAGTACTGTCACTTCATGCAAGACTCATCAGGAAAAAAAAAGTGCTGAAAACACCATTCAGTTGACAATAGAAAAGGAGCACGCTGCTGTCATTATGGTAAATCCGCTGCTCTTCCACTCCTTAAGACACAGAAAATTACCTTGAATTCTTGTTGAATATATGCTTTCTTCCTATCTGGGTCTAATGCTTCAGCCCCAGAACATAAAGCTAACCCTGAAGACCTGAACCTGGAACACCCCGTAGGAGACGACGAATGCTGGGGTGGGAGATCCGTGGAGAAGGCCTGGCCACCCGTGGACACCAGAAATTTGTGGGCAAAGTTGCCCAGGCCCAGCTACTACACAAGCAGCGAGCTCAACGGCCCGCACATCGCTCTCCCAGCCACCGCAGCCCAGCGTGCACACGGGCAACAACCCACACTTCCCAGACCCCAACAGTTTCACGGAACCTAAATCCGTTTGACATAAAAGCTCCTCTGTTTTTTTTCAGCAACTTCCTAAAACTTCCTTTTATTTTTTCACAGAGGACAGAAATAATTTAGTATCTGCAGCATTTGAAAGAGCACTAGGAACACTTGTCAGTAATTTGCTATGAAGAATCGAGAAGAACAGAACAAACTGTGTGTTTTGTGTCTCAGAGAAAGGACTTCATATTTGGCTGAATTATGACATGAGTCTTATTTAGAGGCTCTGAATTGAAGAGAAGGGCCCTGAGTTTGTTTTAAAAACAGCCTGCTAGTCTTGATTTATTTATGGCTTTGGGTTTTTTTTAAGGAAATGTGAGTCAATATAAGAGAAAATAATCAATGAATTCAAGAGGCGCAAATCTTCATGTGGAAAAAATTAAACCCCATCTTCTTTATTACACAAATTCCTCATGAAGACAAGACATAACACCAAGATTTATTTTCCTGTGAAATTATTACTTGTATTAAAAAATAAAATTCTGTTTCCAAAATCCTGTGATCCATTGTTACCAATATGAAATACAGCATGCTGCTTTTACATTCACAGACTCTGCATCTTAGAAATCAACATACATTTTAAGCTTTAAGACAAGCAGAACAGCAAACTTCTTGGTAAATATGGAAAAAAGTGGTTTTATCTGAGCTTGTGAATAAAACTGTCTAAGCCAGAGCACGAACTGATAAAGCAGGCATCTATTAATGATTCAGATGTGCGGGGTAGGGAATGAAACACATTTCCAATAAAATACCTTATTTCGGAGCTTCCAGTTCTTAATCCCAAAACAAATCTTTAATGCTTAAAAGGTATGTGTTTAGAGAGTTGTGAAAAACAGGAATGGAAGGACCCTTGAGAAATCATCTAGCTCATCCAAGTGACATCTCTCAACCTCTCGTCACAGATGTTTAGGCTGTTTTTAACAGTGTCCAGTAATTTATGATCAGGACCGAATAACACAGCACTCCTTGCCTGTGGAAAATGAGCCATGCAACTTCCGCAAAACCTGAATTCCAGGGTATTTCTGCACAGTATTCTGAAGAAACAGTGTATTTCTGCACAGAGACCAATTTGAAAGTGGTGGTGTTACACAGGCAGCTTTTTAGAAGAAATTTGTTCCACCAATCAACATCGCCCAAGAAAACTGCACGTAACAGTAACATTTTGGTACAGTACTTGAAAACTTACACTATTTATGTTAAGTGGAGATGGCAAATCCTCACTGGACAACCTATTTCAGTGTCTCAGGCAATATATATGCACTTTAAAACCTAAACTTTCCTTGCTGCTATTTGAATCCAGGATTTTTTCTTTTGGAGAATATGGAAAACATTTTGTTGACTTCCCTTTTGTAGGTACTTTTATACATTTGAAAAGTGGCGTATTTCCCTTTAATCTTGTAGATTGTGCTCTCCAGATCTTAGTTTCCCCTTCTTTTCTCTTTTCTTTTGCAGTGTGGTATCATATTTTTAGAATCACCTTTCTCTGTTTTAAGTTTCCTCCAACTCCATGCAAGCAAGATATAGGAAAAAGAAGAGCTCACCAGAACCTGAAAGCCCTAAATTGAAAAACGTAATTCCTTATTTGCTTACAATGAACACCACCAAAACCCCATTCTGTATCTCAAAAGTAAAAGCTATGAGAAAAGGTTCAATGCTTTTAAAAAAACCAAAAAACAACAAAAACATTTAGAAAATTGCATCTGCATTACATTATTCACTAAAATGAACTAAACCTTTATTCTGGAATTAATCTTAAATAGATTCATATTGATCTAATAATCTATTTAGAAGAACATTTTTTCTGGAGGATTTAATCATGATAGTCTCCAAATCCAGGCAGACGCTTCAGCTAATTGTGATCACAACATGCACTACACGGTTAGACCTCCATACTGACTAATGTTTTTAGATGTCATCCTACTACAAATAATTAATTGTTAATACTTTAGAATTATGGTATTCATTTTCTAGCGATGCATGGCTTTTACAGGGTAATGACTTCAAGGCAATGGTGAAAAAGACAGGATTTAAAATTAAGAAGCAGAAAAACATAGCTATAAAGTAATAAGAATCTTTTGAATAAGTTGATCTGAAACAACAGTTGTAAGTATCCACAATTTGCACAGATAAACTGTCTAGTAATTAACAGGAACTAATAAGAATTTGAGGCCAGATAAAAGTTAAGGCATAAGACCAGAGCTAGAACACCTACAAACCTCTACAGAGGAAGACTGGGCTTCATGCATGCAATGCCTCCCCACATTTCCTTTTCTGACAGCTAACAAGATTCTCAAAGTGCTTGAGCTAGTGGATGACCTTGAGAAAGGAAGACATTTGTGAGAAGCTGGGGATGAACGCAGCCACTTGGATTGCATTGATAGGTATTTCTGGGTAAGCGTCATGGCAAAGCCACATACACGTTAAATTTTTATGAATGGAGGTGCAAAGCTTTATGTGTGTTTAAGAAACTGACAGTATGACAGACACAATGCCTCAGTAAAACAGAAACTGTCAGTCCAGCAATTGCATACACTTTCCTACTCTGATTTTGAACACCTCATGCTTTACATTCTCAGTATGCACAACACAAAGGTTTAATCCAACTACTGCCGAAGAATATTGTGTGAATCACATCCATTCCAGTTCGATCGCGACAAGTCACTGTTATCTTAAAGCCCTATTCCAACTTTGCGTTTATATGGGCTCTTCTGCACAGTGCAGTAGACTAACCAAGCTGAGTAGCTGAAGAAACACAGCCACGCTGCACCGTGATCTGTGCCAGCTAAGCCTACCAAAGAGCCTAAACACTACATTTCCAAGGTGAAATGTAAACCCAGGAAAAACCACAATCCTTTACAGCAGCTTTTTCCAATACCATCTAACGGTATTTGATACAAGCTAAGAAAAGTGAAGAGTAGGCTGATCTACAGCTCTGCCCTCTGTACACACCAAATAATCCCTCAAAGAGCTGCAAGAGTTACTTCCAGAAAAATAAAACTGGAGAAAACAGAAGGAAAAGTACCCCATTATGCTTGTTCCCTGAGCACATTAAGACCACCACTTGCTCCCAACTTTTTATTCAAAATGCATTGCCTGTACATACATTCACACTGTAGGTTACTTGCAGACCCATAATAAAAGCCAAATTACTTAACAGAATATGCAAGAATGTGTCCCTGTCCTTCCCTTTGTTTCTGTGGCTTTTTCAGCTGTAAGAAGTATTACAGTTCCTGCTTAGCTCCTCTGAACACGGAGTTCAACAAGGTGTCTGAAGAGGCAGGACAGAAAAAAGGATTGTGAATGTCTCTGCCAAAATCACATATCAAAAAAATGCCTACGTAAATAACTGGCACTCACCTACAACTGTCTGTACATCTGGAAATTCACAGTGTGGGAAACCTGAAGCGGTATTACAGAAATCTGCATACTCTTAGATAATCTAAAGACCAAAAACCAGGCTTTCCAAAGACCTATCACACTCCGAAGTCTCAGCAATAGTGCAATCCCAGTTAAAAACTGCAAAAGGAGCCCTGTGGCAGGCCAGCACATCTCAATCTCTTAATCTGAGCGATTAGAAGAGCTACCAGTGTTTTTGGATCTTTACTTGAAAGTGCCTTAAACAAAAAAGGATATTCTTTCTAAAAGCCACCCTGTGACCCTTTTCAGATGTCCAGTTCATCAACAAGAAGTCTGTCACATGGAAAAAGCTCATCCCTTTTGAACACTCATTAGCAGAAAAAAAAGGGTCCTAATTGAAAGGAACTGATCTATTTTTCAGAAAAATAAAGCTCAAAAAACTAAATTCCACATACAATTTCTTGACAAGCAGATTTTTTGAAAATAAATTATGGAAGTATTTATGGTAAGTCCTGAAGCTAAACTTGGTTTTTAAAGAAAGCACGGCTAGTAGAACCTGCTACAAGAATGCAAACCTTTCTTTGTCCTAGAAAAATAAGTATACTTTGCATGCAGTATTGTAAGCGACCCTGAAATGTGAAGGAAAGACATCTTTTGCATATACTAGCCAATAAACAATTGCTTTTACCTTCTAATCTGCGTGTAAGCTGCTGGGCAGAGCTAAAGGTACTCAAAGTGACCCAGAGGAGAGATGGTAACAGTGCTTAGCAGAAGCTTCCTGATGCCGAAATCATGCAATGCCAAGAGCGCTCTGTTCTGAGCTCGACGCTCTGAGCAGTGCCAGGACAGGACGAGCAGCAGATGAACAGCCAACCCGGCCTGCCAACAGCACGTCAGGGAGCAGTCTCATGCCAGCAGAACCACAGGTATATGCTAATAACACAGTCAGAGATGCCACAACAATAGCAGAAGAGACAGAGTATGTTTTATCCTGGTGTCAGCCAAGTGGAGGGCCACCAAGAGTGCCACTGGAGCTCCAGAAGACTAGTTTGAAAGTGACGAAAAGTGAAAAAAGGCCAAGAGGAAAAGGGCTACGTCACTGAAGACGTCTTTCTCGGGGTAAACCCAAATTACTGGGAGTGAGCCAGTTTGGCCTAGCCAGCGCAGGACAGCTCCCGACTCCAGGTGGAAGGAAAGCTGCATCGCTCCCACAGCAGCAACAGTCTGAAGTGTGATGCCATGCTCATCCGTATGGTACAACCGGGCAGTGTGGCAAAGGTGTCATTTCTCAAGAACACTGAATTCTTGAAGAATTTAACAAAAACCCCTAACTGCTGCTTAACTGTCCCAAATACTGGAAAGCTTTCATTCCAGCATGCTGTCACTTCTCAATAACAGAGGGAAACTTTAAATGTATTACATGCATGGCTTAAGAACACCATTATTAACATACACACAAATTAAAACCAAGTTAATACCTGTGTGGATACCAGAATTTGCATGGGTAAGATAATATTCTTTTAACTAGTGCTTCAGGCATCAGCTAGTGTTTCTTTTCTTCAGTGAATAAGAGTCTCAAGGTAATAAAGTCACTGAAGTTGTAGCATTTTTAACCTAAAGAAAACGGCTCCCTGGCAATAAAATAAATGGGCAAACCAGACATTTTAAATTTACTCCAAATGCCAGTGAAAGGGAGCTTCAAAAGCAGAATGTTCTTTAGAACACACAGTCCACAGGTGCATTTCAAACAAAGTATGCTCTTGCTTTGTCACTTGACAAAGGAAAACTTGATCTTTCAGCATTTTTAGGTGGCCTACTATCACCACAGCCTTTCAGATCCGCCATGTATGGCATGCAAAGCAGAGACCACCACTTGCCTGTTTCAGTTCTCTCTCAGTGGCCAGACCACTGAGTGGAAGGACTCAGGGAGGGGAACAGTAACTATAAAACCACCCTAGCAATGCCACCTGCTTTAGAGATAGCATAATGTTTGGTGAAAACATGGATGGAGCTTTTGGAAGCTTCAGGGCAAAGGCAGACACTAAGTCCATGGGTTTGAACCCTGCCATATTGAATTATTGGGGGCGGGGAAGCAGTGGGAGGCATTTGTCAGATTTAGACAGGGTTAGAAAACAGTGATTTAGATGTTTGTGGTCTGGTAGGAAAGCACAGAGTGCCAGGCACACAAAATGATTGAAATTCAAAAGTTCTCATTTCAAGCACATGAACAAGATTCATAGTAACAAAGACAACTGTAATTCATTGCATTTTATTTAAAATATGCATAGACAACTAAAACAAAAAAAACTTTTTAAAAAAATGTGTTATCAATTGGTATTCATATTTAATAGCCTTAAAGAGACAAATGCTGTATATATATATATGTGTGTGTGTATGCACGGGTTCCTTTACTCTGCAAGTACAGCAAGAACTTGGCTGCAGAGGTACTTGAGAACTTGATATAGACAATTCCCTGCTCTTTCACTCAATTGCTCTAAACGCAACTGCTTTTCACACCAGTCACTAAAAAAGAGCACTTTTGTAATAATAATACAGTTATTCAGTAAGTCATTAGGATTAAAAATAAGCACATTCAGACGCATAGCTCGTATCTGAATCTTTGTCAGCCTTGAATTCTTCAGTGAGTCTCTGAAATCAGTCGTCACATCACTAGAAGGTACGCACGTACACGAATCCTTTTAACCCAGACAGGAAGGTCTCTACTGTAGAGAATTATGCACAAACTATTCTAAGTAGTGAAGCTAAAACAGCAATGGATCTTCTGTGGACTCCCACAGTAGTGACCTTTATTTGCATGGGTTAACATTAATTTATCTAGTTTGTCTGAACAAAAGAATCCCCAAGCAAATAACACAAAAGTAGAAGACAAGATACGTTTCATTCTGAATTTGCAAGGCAAACCAAGGACCGTGTTAAACAACCACTTAGGCAAGAATGCTTAAGTACCTACGACCTCTTTTTTTTCCTTTTAAGAACCTACTTTGCACATTTAGTCTGCTTTTTTGCATAATTCACAGATACAAGAGCTGCAGCACAGACCATCTGAATATTTAGATGAGTTTCATATTGTGAAGTTCCAGACATTATTATCAAAATTAATATATCTTTTTATATATGTAAAGTCCATGCTAAAGAGCACTGCAATCAAAATGACAGGATAGAGTGCTTAAAAAAAACCAAAAAAAACCCCCAACTCCCTACAAACACCTCCTTCCACCCAGGGAAACACTTTGAGGACCTCCTTTCTCAGCAATTTGAAGACCGGCATGAATTGCCTTTGAGGAATCATCCTCAAAACTACTGGCAAAGGAAATATACAGAGCCTGATAATTGTAACACTGTAAAGAGACATTGGATTATCCTTTTGCTTTTGTGTAAGCAACCTGCTTTGAGACAGTGCCTTTATTTCCCAGAGTTTTGAAAGTTTCCTTGATTATCAGAAACAGTTTGAAAATAATCATGACTGCTTTCAGCAATATAGTTTCCCCTCAGAGTTATACTATCCTATGCAAAGTAATGAATTTTTCCTGAGCTTGCATTATGTACTAATTCACAAGACCTGGTAGAATGACTGCAATCAACACTCAGTGCTTGAGTACAGCTTAGCCCATTGCACCACATGTGATTTTTTTTTTAAAAAAACCCCAAACATTACCATTTGCAGGTATAATACTATAGGTATTGTTTACAGCATGCTGCTTTATGGGTTAAACGTCACCACTGCGCTGCAAAACTCTCCTTCAACAGAAAATATTTCACAGGCATTGGTGAAGAAGCTACTACTTTCCTAGAAAAATAGCATGTACAAGGTCACTTTTTCATTAAGCATTAAGTAAGCAGGTAAACAAACAAAACACCTGAGTAGAAGAAAAAAGCTTCAAGAGCAAAAGACAGTTCTAGGCATGAGAGAAGAAAAGCAGTCTTCTGACAGGCATGCAGAAGGTTTGCAGAGCAACCATTAACACTGGAGATGAAAAAATGACTGTAAACTGAACAAACACAAAAAACCCCCTACAGATTTGTGGATCTAGGTTTTGAATTTTAACACTCCAGCATTAAGGTTACATTATTCCACCTCAGACTACAGTGAAACATGTTCTCATACTGTATCTCGTCAACCTGCTTCTCAACAGACATGTTTTACACCACTTGCTGACTCTGAGAACATCAGGATAAAAATCATTCTCCTTTTAACTACAACTTCAATCATACTATTCATGTGCATAAAGCAGAGGATTAGGACATTCAATTTATTCAAACACAGACATCTCCAGCCACGTAAGAACAACTACAGTTGTAACATTTACAATGGCATTTTCCGTTAGGTACAAAAACCCACATGAAGATAAATGCAAAGCAGTCCCCCCTAAACCTGTATTTTCTTTACATTTTTTCCCCAGTATTGCTCCCAAATTATTTGCTAGTCTATTTCATAACCAATACTTTTCATGTGTTCCTTCAGATGTTTCTAAATAATAAACACTGATATCCTTAATTGAAATGTATAAAGTAAAACTGAGAAAATATGGTAAAAAAAAAGATACTGATTATATACTTCACATGATGAAAATTCACTGTAAGACCCAATTACAATACAACAATCGGGTCAGGGTTCAAGATTTTCTGGACAGATGGTTAACTTAAAACACACTGACCCCCTATCAGACTGGATTAGTGCCAACAGCACTCAGCCTTTCCTTCGGAAAGTGGGTCAGAATAGGTTTTAGTCAAGTGCTTTGATTTGATGCATCATGATTTTCAAACAACTTATTAACATCTACTAGATTAAAATATTTTTATATTCTTACATAGAAAACGGGATTCCCTGTTGGACATCACACTTACCTTCACATTTCTCTAGGATCTGGACAGTTTCACCTAGTTCCAGGACCAAGCCTTGCGGTACAGCTCCTCGGAAGCTGCATATCACTAGAGGGTGGGGAAAAAAGAGACAGAGAGAGAGAGAGAGAGAGAGAGAGAGAGAGAGACATATGAGGGTTGAATCTTTGTGTGAATTTTTCTTCTAAGCATAGCACTTTATCTCACTCCTTACATAAAAACAGCTATTACACAGCTGCCCAGGAAACCTGTCAGCCAACTTTTCCTCACCAGATAGCTTTATTTCGGCCCTTATCAGAAATTAAGCTAAATTAACACAAAAGACATTAACATAAAAGCTGTGCTTTTTCAAAGATTTTTGAATTAAGCAAGGTTTCTAATCACTTAAATCACCAACCCCTGATTCTTATTGCATACAAAGACTTCCTTGTCTCACAATTCTTACGATATCACACAATTCATCAATGGAACAGGCAGCCCTGACTGCAAAGACTCTAATAGGAAGTCAACTGCAGGGATTACTTTCCTCCAAGCTGAAACTATTTCAAGTACCATCTGTGCAGCTAATACACTGCAACAATCCTATATTACCACACATTATTCTATTTAAGCAGATATGTAGAGTACATGAGAATCTGTACTTTTCACAAGCACTAACTAACATGACATACGTCTTAAATATTTTTCTAGGGATCTTTAGTTTTCATTAACCAGGAAAAATAAGAAATCATCTTAATCCTTCAGAAAATACGAATACAATAAAAAAACTACTAAATGAAGCTCAATTCTAAAAGTAAACTTTAAAAAATTGTCTTAATGTATCACGATGTATTCTTTATTTATCAAAATACAATAGAGATATGGGTAATCGCCCGAAACATGATGTGCCAAAACAAAGGATGAATTGCAAATAAGGCCCACCCCTTCCCAGTCCCATAACACCCATTCACCAGCATTTAAAAAGTCACTCAGACACAGATTTAATTTAATCACACAAGTACCTTCTTCTAAATAAATACATGCTCAGACACAGAGTACCCCCTATATGTCACCTGCAAGTACAATGGAGCACTACAAGTGGAATTCCGTGAGTTGAAATAGTGACCTCCAGTGGACATCGTCCTTTCTTCCAATTTAAGAGACTGCTACCCTTTTAAATGCGGACACCTAAGCTATGGAGGGGGTGTTCCCATGTGATGGAGCTGCATTTCATGAATATCTTGTCATGTCAAGGCCACTGAATCCCTTATGACTAACGCCTCTCCCTGCAGCACTTCAAGCAGTTAACCAGAAAGTCTGGAGTCAAGGGGAAGAACACCATGGAAACTAAGGCTATCATTTGTACCACCTACCACAAGGTGTATTTCTTGGAAATTCAAGATTCAAGAAACAATGAGAAAAGCACAGAAAGAACCTCCACCAAAATAAAACATGGTTTCAACCATATACACCAATTG
This sequence comes from Chionis minor, assembly GCA_013398295.1. NCBI lineage: Eukaryota > Metazoa > Chordata > Aves > Charadriiformes > Chionidae > Chionis > Chionis minor. Next base: position 415,671 of record VZSF01009849.1, on the reverse strand, counting down.
CAAAAAGAGAAAGGGCAAGAAAGAACAAACTACGTACACCAGGCAAACACCCACACAGGTGAGAGTAACACGAGAAAGAACTTCAATCAAAATCTGAAGACAACCAAACACCAGCAAATGTTTGCTCTTCCACAGTGAGACTCAATGCAGTTTAATTAAGGAGGAAAAAACTACGGATTCCATCAACAAACCTCAACTGTTGTGTCAGCTTGTACAGCCCAGAACTCATCACTGGTTAAATGGGGTTTTAAATTCTCGCTTACGTCAAAGACAGGAGAAACATATCAACTGGCTCCAGACTGGAGTAATGCGGGCCACATAACCCCAGAAAAACACTAAGCTTATCAGCATTCTGGATTCATTCTTCACCCATGAAGAAGTCATAAATATGGATTTCAACTAAAGCAAAACTACTTAGTGTGCCTCCCAAAGTACAGGAACACTGACAATTGCCAAACACTTAACTGGCAGGCCACAATCAAATCTCTAATGGCTCCTCCCTGCCCCTCCACTGTTTTAGACAGCAGAAAATAGAGAAAATGGTGGTTTTTTTCGAATAGGCAATTTTACCAAAAAAAGAAGGTACAAACATCTTTTATTTTTAAGTTGTTTTGCAAAATACAGTTCTATATTATAATAACATGACTTTTCCGTTCAGACCAACAAAAATACTAAAAATTCAAGCATGTCTCAAGAGCACAGGATTTTAGAAATCCGGAGTGAAAAGCCACTATTGCAAACACCAGAAAAATGGAGAAATGTTAAAACAGTAACAAGTTACATTCATTTATGAGCATTCTAGATACATGATTATTAAAAAAATTTTAATATATACATGATAATACTAAACCAAATTTCCAGGCCATTTTTAACTTCTCTGAACATGCCAAAATTATTACAACACAGAGACGCCAGTCATGGGACACATAAGTATTAGTGGTTGCAGACAAAAGAGTAGTTTGAATTGTAGAGAGATTAATGGCTGACTGGCCTTACTCAGCTAAGTCCAACAAGCAATAGCTAGTCTGAAAAACATTACTGCATTAGAAGTTTTGAATTAGCAAACAGCTGAGTTTCTATGAAAATTGTTTTCTGTATAAAAGAAACTGGATTTGATGCAATTACTAGTTCTTCAATCATCAAACACTCACCTGTTATGTAAGAATAAATATATTTAGTGATATAATATATAGTATATATAAAATAAATTTTTAGAATATGGCCAAGAATGATGACTTTAATATATTTAGGCTTTGAAAAAGTAATTCTAATAGATCTGCGAGTTTAGAGATACAAACTGTCCATTTATAAAAGAATTCTAATGGTCACACAAAGGAAATCTGATATAAGGATGCTACTGCATCAAGATGTAATCAGGTCTTTAGAATTCAGAGTAGTCTATTAATGAAATAGCCAAAGCACTTTTCTTAGGTCTACTTTAGTCAAAAAATAATAAATAAAAATCACAGAACAGAAATTAACTGATCCCATCAGCTATAGATACAATCTGGATGACCACTCTCAATTGGAAAACAAGTTCTCATACAAAAATAACATCCACCACATATTCCTCACTCTCAGTACAGCAGTATGAGATCTAGTCCCTCCATTGATAAATTTGTAGTCATCAACAAAATATGTCTCTTCTGTTTGACATTTTTAATAATCAGTAGAGTATGTGAATAGCAACATGGATCTTTTCAAAATAACAGAGACCGAATCTCAAGAGTAGTTGACTTCGCAGCCACACTAAACTAAACCAAAGTCAGGAAAAATTGAAGAACCCAAATAAACTAACGAAATACATCAAACCGTATCTTGTTCAAACTGTTTAACAAGAACACAATTTAACATCTCTGATATCAAAAAGAATGGTAAAAATAGCTACTGATTTTGACAGAACCCCAGAAATTTGCGGCTATTTTATAGTCTGGTACATGACTCCAAAGGTTACTGCCAAAGTTATGGATATTACTCATTTGTGAACCTAAAAATGCATTACGCAACACAATCTTATTTAGGAAGTCACTTTTAGGTACATAATGCTTCTTAGCAGTATTGTTTGAAAAATACAAACACAAATGTATATGGGAAACAAGGAATAATTTAACCATTCTGTGCAAAATAATTTAGAGAAGACTCCAATAACTGACTTCTGTCCTTCCCACAGAGAAATTCTTTATGGCATATGATCATCTACAAACTGTCCATCAACCAGGAAGTCTCCCTCATTTCTTACAAGAGTCATCACCTCAGTTGCCAGAATACAGAAGTAACGCATCATCAAAACAGGCATACAGCAAAGTTTTTACTCACTCATTAACAGACCTGAATGATTCCTCTTGAATTCCAGGACAGACCACCAAAATATTTACCATCTATTTTCAGATACTGAACCCTCTTACCATCACTCAGGTTTACAAGGAGGTCATAGTCCCCTCTCACGAAAGATAATTTCAGCCAGTAGCTAAACCCCACATTCTGCCAAAGAAGAATGCTTTAAAAAAACCACCACACGCCACTTTCAGGAATTATCTCCAAGTCAGCGATTCCTTCCTGTGGTACCTGAACTGCATCAAAGTGGGCCACAACAAAAGAAGCCCTTCCCTCTGCAATTTATTAATGAGAAAGGCACAAACTAGTTCACGTAGGCAGTTACGCTCCTGCTGTAGCAGACAGCATGAAGGAACTGGGAGGTATAATACACAAGAACAGATGAAATCGGCACAGCAGTTTGGAAAGCCAAAGATCCAGCCAGAAGAGGACAGATTCAGAAGTGTCTTCCTTGCCTACAGACATGCCCTGATACAGTGTAAGCAGCTGCGTTGTAAGTCATCAGCAGTAACAGAAACTGCTTCAAAAGAACGTGTACACAGATAAACATGACATCTTAAGAAAGTGTCAATCCATCTTTGCATATCTTCCTGAGTGCTCATAAGTTAGATATCTAAGGAGCTTCTTGCAATACGGACAAAGAAGATCCACTTGACACAATCCAGTAGGTTTTACAAAAGCTGTTCTGAAACAGCCCCTGTCAAAAGCTCTTGCAGAAGCTGAGCCTGGCTGTGAGAAAGTGGGAAGGTGTTTGCACAGATAAATAACCAGCAAAGAGATGTGAAACAGAAGTAGCCAGTTTCTTAGTGAAGACAGATTGACCAGCAAGCTCTAAAGGAATCTCTGTTGGAGCCTTTTCTGTTTGAAGTTTTCTAAATGATCCAGAAAAGCTCATCATTTGGAAAACTGACAATGTTTGTGAAGCCACTCAAGTTACTCAGGGTAATAAACAGTTGCAGACGGACCTCAGTACCACAAGCAGAACTGGCGGACATGTACCATTTAGTTCACCTACATGGTGTTTCACAAGGGATGAACAATCCTAATTTCACATCAAAACTGCTGTCTCTGCCCTCGCTATTACCATAGTGACTGAGAACCCGGACTGTTATTCCGAGGTCTCGTTATACCTCAATGCTCAGCCACTGCCAAGCGCCAGCCCTGCTCACCACCACCACAGTGCAGCAGAACACCGTCTCTGGGGGGAAAAGGGAAGACACCATCACCTACAGGGCTGCATAAATTTCACAAGGAATCCCCATGTGCCAGTTTCCCCTTTGTCAAAAAGTACAGAACAGCCTAAGCAAAGGCAGGAAGAACTAAGACAAGAGGTATCAAGGACTGCATAAGGGCTTTTATATGATTAACTATGAATCAAGATGGGACTCTCCTACCAGCGAGACTGACCACTGAAAGGGGTGGGAAGAGTTTAGTTGACAAATTCTACGGAGAAAGCGAACGGGGAACAATTGCTAATCATCCCTTCCAGTACAAAAAGCAGGGCAGCGTCAAGTGAAACAGCAGAGAAGTGCTCAGGACTTTATTTAATGAAGTGCTTTTCCACACAGTGCATAAACTGTGAAACTCCTCACAAGATGCTGTGGGTGATAAAAACAAATAAATCACTCAAGTTCGAAAGCAAAGGCGGCAAATTAATGGATACGTACCACCTTAGGCTCAGCGAGTCTCTAACCCAAAAAGCACTTAAATTCTTGGGAAAGCATCACAGACACTTATCTTGCTGTGCTACTCTACAGTAAACACCTCCTGCTGGTCACTGTCAAGGGCAGGGCAGGGAGTGAGGTGGGCATGTGGCTGGACTGTTACGGTCTCTCCCACACCCTGAGTTTCTGTTGTCCTTTGCCATCTATCGATTTGAACACGACAATGGCAAAAAGAGAGAATACAATTCACAGTTAAGAGAAACGCTAAAGTAGATTTCATGTATGTCATTATTAATTTCTGCTCCCTACCTAAATAACAGAGCTGTTTTCATTTTTGCTATGGTATAATTTAAAATAGATCTTCCTTTTGTAATTCCTTCTAATTCAATTTCCTATGTCCCATCTTCCCCACCCAGTCTCAACAGGGCCGCAACGCTTCCACAGATCATTTTTCTTCTCAAATGGATTATGTCAACTACATGATAAACAGTAATAGAAGTGTGTCACATTTTTAATATGAACAGCAAGAAAAGCCAAAACAAGAACAGGAAAACGCCAGAGTACTGTCCAGTACAGTACATCCACATAAAGACCACACAGCATCTAGCTGCTCATTTCCCTGAAACATCCTTTTTTCTTAGTATAAACATAAAAATACTCTGCAGCACAGTGACCTGGCTAAGTATGTGCCTTCTGCATATACCTTCTAATTTTTTTAACCTAATTCTACACACTGTAGTAAAGCCTATATAAATGTTTTGACATTGCATAATATTCTATTTGCAATATAAAGTATCAGCTCAGCCCATTATAAGTAATTTGTTTATTTTCACAAACGATCAGAGTCCTTTTCCTGCCTTTTCCCTCCCCACCTTCCAAGATGTAACAAAGAAAATCTGAAGTATTTATTTAAATGAGGGATGAGAAACAAAATCAGTTCAAGAGGTTTCCATGTTTACATTGCCCCCTTTTCCTTCACCAAATGAAAATCATGTTTCTCTAATCATAAAGTTAGGCTTTTAAAAATTACTATTTATTTCTCATATTTTTCTCTTCCCCAATAAAAATAATTGCTGCTAGAATGCATCCAATATGCTAAACCACATCTTTGTTTTTCTTTATCCCAGGATGTTGGTGATGTCAAGATTTAATGTACTCTATGGGTTAACTTTGGGGAACAAAAACCAAACCATGACACTTCATATTATCAGCTATGACAGGTTTTTTAGTTTTACTGGGTCTTTTTTAGTTGCACAAGGTGACAAGAGAAACAAAAAGTTCTTAAACAACTTCCACTGTAACAATCATGATTTTGCGAACTTTGAACATGTCTCTGTTTACTCATGGCTTCAAAAGACAAATCTTCTTGGCCTTCGTGACAGTTCTTTCTGGCTCTCAACTCATTATTATTATTATCTGTCTTACTAAAATTCTGGTAACTCGCAATATTTTTAGATGACACCAGCAGAAAATAGACAAGTGTTCCAGGTCAAAGCATGCCATTTAATTTTTATAAATGCTTTGTACTACACTCGACTTCAGGTTGAGTTATTCAGGTTCTGCATTAATCATGCCCTAAGTATACCTTGGACCAAACTAATTTCAGAAGAGATGGCAAGCATAAAGCACAAGAGAAGCGTAGCTGCAGTTGTGTTGCTCTATGCTCCATAACCCATCAACTTATAATCACACTGAGCAGGTACTGAATTGTGTTCAGTTCAACAAATGTCAAAGTTATGAAGTTTTCTGATGGTGTAATTTATGCTTTATAACACATAACTGCATTTTAAACTCAAACTTGTATTGCATCAGCTAAGAATTTGGTGTTCATGTTTAGTTTGTGTAAACATATACAACAAACTCTTGAATTTTACAGTCCTGATAAAGAATTTCATATTCAGCTGCTACCAGTTATCACTACTACTAGTTAACATGGAATATAAGCCAATCTCTGAGCACAATAATGATTGATATTGATTAATCTTTAAGATTAATCCGACTGATAATGATATGATGAGGATGTATCTTTCCTTAAAATTTTTTTTCATATGAATCCATCTATTAAAAGGGTCTAGTATCAAACATCATAAGATAGTTTTAACAGCACAATAAAAATAACTTTATTTTCTTCCCTGTAATACCTAGATGATAATAAAGGTCCATGTAAGATAAGAGTCACTGTAGTAGGCGAGACCAAAGATGGCTCTAAATCAGATACCTTTTCCCTAACAGAAGCTAAAACAAGGAAGTGAAGGAAGGATATTCCCCAACTTGAGCCATCTGTGGACTGGGACTTCCTAAACAAGTTTTTATTAGTATTAATTTTTTATATATATTTAATAGTGCTTTCTATAGTTTTTGTTCTACAGAGACACCTAAATGCTTCTGAACCACATGCACAACTTTTAACATCCGTATCACCCCAGAACTCCACATTTCACTTTCATCATATAGAAAACATTTTTCAGTTGTTCAGATCCTGCACCACCGGTGCCCTCTAGGAACGGTATGAAAATAAAAAGAGTGAACAATAAATTTCTATTCTGCCACTCCACAGTATTTATGGTTTTAGAATCTTCCAAACTACCTTTTATGAATAATTTGTTTTTTAAGAAGGGTGACAGATGTTAAATCTTTGTGTTTACACACATGGCTGACAGGGAAAAGTCTCTATGCCACAGCAATGTGACTGCGCAAGAGAAAAACAACATTAATACAAGTTACCACACAGAGGAAGAGAGCTAAGAGTCAAGGTTTAGCTTTACCTTTTTGTGAGGCAACTGTGCTGCACCACCACGCCTACAGGCAGCAAAGAATTAATGCTTTTCAAACCACCACGTACCTTCCACTCAGCCTCTCAGAACTACAAGCCTTTTTCCAGCAAAAAGGAGTAGTTCTCGCAAACAGAAAATTGCGGGGATTAATAATTTAAAAGACCAAAAAATGGTTTATGAGGGAGAACACCTTTGACATTTTTATAACAAAATTAAAGGCCAATATGGTTAAATTTTTGTGGAACTGCTTGATTAAACCTGGCAGCTTCATAGATTGCACAGTTAAACTCTGATGATACTTGACAAGGGAGCAGAACCACAAGAAAATTAAAGATAAAATGAAAACATTTTCATTTACAAATACCTAGAAGAATACTTCCATTTTCAGAGTATGCCTTCCAAGTATTTAAACGGTTAATTGTGGGTGAGGGTTTCAATTATTTGCCACAAGTGAATTTGAGACATGTATTTATTTGCAAGTTCAGGCCATATTCAGCAAGCATGTTTACAAAGAAAACAGCAAACAAACCGCTAGTCTAATACTTTCAAAACATTCTGCTGTTTAAGCAAGATGGCCAACAAAGAATTTAGGTATGAAGGTGAGGACGTATCCATTTACACCCTGAAAAAAACAGCTATCCAAATAAAACAACAGAGGGGTTTTGCAGCAAGGGGCATTTCTTGCAGACTACGCTGGTGCACATGACACAGAACAGGGCTCTAATCCGATTGGAATTGCCAGGCACTAATGTAATACACACACACAAAAAAAAGATTATCAAAAGCTGATTAAAAGCCATCCAAACATTACAATCGAAGAGTAGGGATTAAACAAGAGACGTGATTTAGAAGAAGGCTGAAGAATTTTTTGACCTTATTAATGGTCTTCATGAACTTTTATGGAAAACCTTAAGGAAGTAAAATACACTTCAGAATTGAAAGCAATCTGTTACACGTAAGGTTTCGTACATTTCCAAAATTACACTACAATTAAGTGAAGGTATTTCAGGCTGGTCCAGGAGCACTGGCAGTTGCTAGGCAGCATCTGCTCCAGTCAGAGATCCTTCTTTCTTTGTGCAATACAGAACCTCAGCCAGGAATACTGCCACCAATGGATTATTACAAGGCAGCTTACTGCCATCACATGGCATCTGCAAAGTGCTCAAACTGCTGCCTAGCAACACCGCCTCTTTCTACTGAGTCATACCATCACTATGAAAATATTCATGTAAAAAAAGAAACAGATGCCTGAGAAGAAAGGTGATCATTCACTAGCAAAGTGAATTATTGCTAGCATCCTTCCCCTACCCTCCAAGACAAAAATAGAGATCAGGCTCGAAAACCATAAGCTGTTTAAAACAGTTTTGCACATCCTGGTGACATGAGGTGGAATTAAGAACCAGACCAAAAGCCCACAGCGTTGTCCACCACCTTAGCTACATTCAGGAACGGATTTTGAGCTTCTAGCTTTGCAGGCATCTATCCTAGTTACTCATCCTCTTCCTGTAAATCTATTCCGTCAGCTATCAATTCATTCAACTGCCGCTCTAGCAGTACAGAAGTCCCTCACCCAGACATCATGCCCTCTATGCAGGAAGTAAATGCAGCAGTTTCTTCTTCTCCTCTTTAAGCAGAGAAAAAGGTTAAGTTTCTGAAATGCTTCTCCCTCTTTCCAATGCCTAACCTGTAAAGGGGAAAAAAACCACTGAAGCATACCACACTCTGCACAAAGAAGCATGGAGCCATTCTGCCCTGCTGCGTTCCACAGGCTGTAAACATGAGCCAGAAACGGCTACGCTTCACTCTTGAACACTGGGAAACAAAGTAAGAAACCAGGCAAGTTTTGACTAACCTGGAGGATGGAGACTGCATCATCGCTCCAGGCAACCTGCTCCAGTGCTTTACCATAGGGACTGTGGACATCAATGTCCCTTCCTGTAACCTGCCACCACTGCTCCTTCTCCTTTTACCGTGCAACTCTGAAAAGCATCTGGCTATGTCTCCTCCATAACTCCCTAAGAAGTACCTAACCACATGCTAGACCCCTCTTCATCCTTCTCTTCTACAGGTTGTACCAGCCTAGACCTCGCAGACCGTTCCCTCTCATCATGTGCTGCAGCCTCCACACCATCTCCTACCCTCACCCCTCACACTGTGAGATACGGTGCTCCAGATGCAGCCCCCAGGAGTGATTCCCCAAAGGAGCGAACGATCACTTCCACCACCACCCTGGTTACACAAGACCACAGCCTGGAACGTGGCTAGCTGGAAGAGAGCACCGCTGACTCATGCTCACGCATGCAAAAACACAGATACCACCCCACAGCCTTTTGTATCCTATCCCATTTCATACCGATCACCAGACTTTCAGTCCTCCTGTCTAAATGCTGAATCAGTTCATAACGTGCTAAAGTTACCTGGGCATTTACGGTCAGTTTGCACGTTTCCTATGAGGGGGAGGAGGAAGGGAAGAATAGAGCAGATTTATAAAAGTGCATTTATCAGTATACCAGCTCCTGAATTTTAGCTGGAGACTCTGTATTTCAGCCTATACTGTCTGCCATACAAGAACCTTCTGTGGACATCTGAAGATAGCGTACAAGTCTGCTAAGAAGCCTTTCAACCCCCACACAAGAACTTTGACCGTTTTGGTAAACTGTTCGCTACTAAAGTACCGAAAAACTGAAGTATTTGCCTGACATAATTGAAAACTCTTTTTTTTAATCAGGCTAAATAATTTTTTACCTAATCTTGACTTAAATAAGCATACATTACTTAATGCTATCAACATCATCTGAAACATCAGGAAAATCCTCTTTTTCTCTTACTGCATCCTCTGCTCGGGTTGAAATAATTAACTTTTTTTTTTTCATTATTAAAAGAAGAATACTGCATTGTGCCAGCAACGTGAAATGTAGTCAACTCCAGAACTGAAAAAAACAACAAGATGAGAAGCTGCAGTTTAGGGCCTTGATGTGATGAAGAAAGTTGGAGAGAGAAGCCTATTTTCCACTTCCTCTTCCCCAGAGACAGAAGCTGTTTCTGCAAGACCAGTGCTTCAAAAGCAATCTTCCTTGGGGTAAAACCCTCAGACCACAGAGAGAACCAAATACTTATCCGGGGGAAAAAAAAACCAACCCCAACCCCCAAAAAACAAACAAACCAACCCCAAACCCACACCCACAGCAGAACTACTATGCTCATAATTCCGATCAGATCAATGTACCCAGAAAGGCTGAGAGAGAACAGCAAGCGGGCAGAAGGGATAGCTGCAAATTACCGCGCGCGTGAGGGAGCGATGAGGGAGCGTGACTGAGAGCAGCAGAGCGAGCGGCTCCAAGCGACGCCGAGCCGCGTGGCCAGCAGACAGCGGGCCCAAGCGCGTCAGCTCACAGAGCGGCTCCTTCTGTGCCCTGGGCCAGCTCTTCCCGTACTAACACGTCATCGCCAGCGCCACGGCCAGTCAGTACAACCTTAATCAGAAACACGGACACGTGGGTGGTTCACCTCGTCACTCTCTTCGCGCAAGGCCAGGTGCACAGGTAGCATGCAGCTCCGTTTTGGACGGTATGTAATAGCTGATGTCAGGGCAAATTTCTCTCATGAAAACGTTGATCCTGCTTCGCTAAATGCAGTGGAACTAGAGTGCTGCCTCTTTGGTTTACCAAAAATCGAGCTGCCAATCATTCAGCTCATGAGCATTTAGAGAGGCACAAAGACACATCAAAGTTCAAACCACAGTTTTCAATAACCTCCTTTTACAATAATTCATACTTTTTTTTTTATTATTTACCCCACACTGGCCAATTTATCATTTACCCCGCTGGCTGACACTTCTTCTCTTGTGCCTACGCTCTCTATCCATGAATGTAATATAGCCATACGTACATAAACTCACCTAAATGAGAACACGTGCCTAGGTGAAGTTGGCAACTTTACCAACTTCATAGGTAAAAATGCTTCATAGGCATTTTTCTCTACAAAGAAAGAGATGGGTGAAATAGAAACAACTCCTCCTACCCTCCCAGATTCAGACCCGGTTACTGGAAACACACAGATCACTCCCTACAGGGACTATTTAACACTGTCTGCAATATTCTCCTATGAAAAGTTTTCTGCCGCCTTTACACCTTGTTCAGTTAGACCACACACCCCAGCAAGACACAGGACTGTATATAACCCAACACCCAAACAGGCCTATAAAAAGTTATATAGTTCTTTCTATTAGCTTCTGTTTGACAGCTCTTCTGGGCTTCTCTAACACGTACACAAGGCTTCATTTATCAAGATCAGAAGACTGAAAGGGCAGGTATACTAAATTAACAGTTGGCATAAACATCTCATTCATAAACACATTTAGAGGGAAGAGAGAGTCCCCTGCTGTTCAAATACACACAAACAAGAGATTTCTAGAACAAGTAAGCCTCCTGCCAAAGCACACTGAACTATGCTCTCCTGTGCTGGGTAGCTCTCAGACTTATTTATATTCAAAGGAAAGAAAATACAGTAATTCACCACTCCATCAACTACCTACTGCCAACACCAGAAGTGTTCAGTGCATAAGCTTCCTTACTCTCTAACATCTAGACAAACCTTTATTTTCGTTTCATAGAGTAACTGCTATCAGCTTACCTCTGAAAGCAGAATGACCTGCTTTTAATCACCAAGAGTTAGCTGGCACTGCTTGTCATAAGCTTTTCTTAAGGCTTAATATCCAGAAAGACTTAAGAAAAGAAAATGTAGTCAAATGCTGAAGTGGGACAAAAGGGCAATCTGATCCTTGTAATAAGTGATCACTTCACAGCCACGCTGGGAAGCACTTAGTCTGCTCCTACCCGATTACCAGTCTTCCTTATACCTTCAGTAGGTTTTGACTAAAGACTCATTGTTTAAACAAACACTAAAATACATCTAAGAGGAGGGAATTGCAGCTAAAAAAACACCAGCGATGCTTTCAGGATCTCAGAAGAGATCACAAAGTTCATTTTGACATACAAAAACCTGAATGGAGGTTTAATCTTAACATAAGTCACTTGAGTGAGATTTTTCATCTCTTTGCCTTGAGGTTCAGTGAGCATACAGATTTTGAAACAACAGAGTAAAATGTAGTGATATTAAGGCTGAGTCATAACTTAAGAACAATCAGTTTTGCAAACTGGTTTTGAACCAAGATCCTACTGTATGCTTCCTTTAGCCTATTCTTCAGTGAGCATCACAGCTGAGAAAAATTTAATTCACTATAAAAATTAGCAAAAAATTTCTCTGAAGCGGGAGAAAAAGTTGTATCAGGCTCTTTTAACAACTGAATAATCTTCCAAAGACTTTCCATTCTTTGGTCAATGTTTTCACATTCGCATCTAAAAAGAACTCCCATCTCTCAAATGGCTCTTCCATGTAAGAGCTATGTTTCAAATAACTATTTAGGATATTAACCAGAAAAACTTGTGTATCTACATGTCATTGTGCGTATGAAGACAAAGAACTCTTCCTCATTCCCAATCACCCCCTTTTTGTGGGCTTTTAAATACCACCAAATATGTGGCAGAGAATTTTCTAGACAGTAAGTTCTGGTAATAGTTCTTACATGTTTCCCTGATGTTTATATTGGACTGTGACTTTTTAAGTACAGAATTACTAAAAAGAAAGGCTTTGCAAGATAGTGAGACTCAAATCCAGCTGAGCTATGCCCCTGACTGTAAATTAAGAAAGCTACCTTCAGAAGGGTTAATAAAAATACCAACTTTCCTCTCTTCCACCAACTGCAAACCATGACCTGCATTGTCACCGCACACCCACACACCAACTTACTATGTCTTAAATTGTCCAAAAGAGAAATAACTTTAAATGTCCTCACTAATTTCACTCTGAAGAATTTCCCTTCCTCTCCTACAGGCTTGACAATGAATTTAAACCCCAAGTATACAAATAAGAAACACCAAAAAAATTACCTAAATTTTTCAAGAACTAGGAGCATTCAAAGCGTGTTGTCATATACCCTGTTCTTCATTGTAATTGGTACCTGCTGCATTAAAAATAATAAAGCAAAATAACTATTCCTTCAATAAACATGAAAAACCTAGTTTTCTACCAATGGATATTCACATTCCCTCTGTTTCACCAACAGCCCCATGACTAACTGAATGCGGTACCACTGGACTTTTAGTCTTTTGCTATCCCCAGTGCTGCTCCGAGCACTCCTGTTCACAAAGCACCCTCAAGTTCACTCCCATGCTCACGTTAACAGCTTCCCTGCCACATTCTCCAGCAAGCAAACAAAAAAGTTGTCTTAGGAAGAGTCCTAATAGAACCTCATCCATTCTTTTCAGCGAGTTGGTAGTTGCTTACCTGCCCTTCTAGCCACAGCAACACTAGTAAGTCCCTTCTTCCCCACCCAGCCACCACTTTTCATTAAATCTGTTGGAAATGTATGCCTGAGACTGCCAAGTCGCCTCAGAAAATGTCGCTCATTTCTGGATGAGGGGTATTGTTAGGTGAGGACAGCAAGCCTGAACAGTTGAAGACTTACACCCATACGAAATCAGTCTAAACAAAATCCATTCTGCACTGCAGAGAGGAACCACTTTTGCCCCCACCCTACTGGCAAGCAGCTGAAGTCCTGAAGGTCTTAACTGAATACATAATACGGGATAACTATGAATAAATGGAGAAAATTGCTCTCAAACCCATCAATCGTCAAAAGTTGAACCCCATATTGCAATACTATCACTTCTTACTCTAAGATCACACCTACATTCCCATACAAACCACACCATAAACTGCTAAACATACACAACTGATTCCTTGCTTTTGCGAGGAATTTGAAAAACTCTTTTTCAGCTCCGTTCCTCCTGCATTTAGAAAGTTTTGACTCATTTCTATGATAAATGTATTTGGGGACAACAGGTATTTACATGATCTCGAACTAGTAATATCTTCTAGATCAATCGTCATCCAGCTCTGCAGACCAAGTATTCACAAGAGTAACCACAATGTCTCTTGACTAGTCTTTTCCGGATAAATGAGCCCAAATATATTAATCTCTTCACACAAACCAGCATATTTAACCTCCCAAGTTATCTCAGCCACAGCAGAAATATAGATTTACACTAGACTGAAACTAAAATCGCCCACAATGTGAAGTGACACCTCACTAAACTTTTCTGTCTATACTGGAAGTCTCCCATCAGGTTCATCTTGGGAGTTGCTCTTTTCCAGAGCCCTATCCAGGTGTGATTCATTTCCCATTCAAAAAACGCATATACATTTCCTTTATGATGCCTGACAAATTCCTTTGTTCATTCTTAAGTCTTAAGGGTAAAAAAAGGCCCTCAGGGGCAAAATATTGAACGGGACTAAAAACCACTCCAATCCTCAGATCATCTAGTCTTCCTGATTGAGGAGGAAGTCCCCAGGTATCACCACCAGCTTCCACAAGAGTGTTGCACAGAAGGTTCAGAAGTACATCCCCCATCTAGCTTCGGTTCCAAGGCAGATCACTGAGGAATATCCTTAGTCACCTCCCTCCTGCTGCCAGACAATTACAGTTTCTGGCAACAGGGTATGAACGAGAAGATGAAATATAAGTCCCGTAACACAGAACCCAGTTGCAGTGATGGATGTTGCTTCCCAGATTACGGAAGATGGACTTTTTTGGAGGAGGGACCTCTTTCTATCTCTCTGAAACTTTACATTTAAGCCAGTAAAAAACTGCTTCAGTGGTACAGAGAAGCCGCAGTAACAATCAACTCAAAGCACTCCTTCGTTTAGCAACTGCCTTGTATGTAAACAGGTAAGAACAGAGCAGCGTGCCAAGAGACTTGGTGAAGGCAGGCAGACTTTCTGTAACTTCTGCAGTCCTGGTTTTTTTCCAAACACAAACAGGAGTTGGGAAATATGCAAGTCAAGGTTTACTGACAGGGGGAAAGAAACCCACAAACAAACCAAAACCCCAAAACCACAAATCAAGATACCGATCAAAAAGCAGAACCTGCAGTACAGAACTGTAACTAGGACATTATGATGTTCCATCCTTTCTTAGTAGAAGGGAAATATTAGTTATACGTATTTGTTCTTATGGATTTACTTTTCATTGTTGGCAAGTGGTGAAAATACAGATAAAAAATTCATTTAAAATAAAGAAATTAACAGATTTTAACACTAATTCTTTGAATAAACTAAGAACAGGTGCTGTTTATGCAGACAGGTTTTTCTTCCTCTCCATCATTTAATCCATACATAGTTAATATGGTCAGCCATACAAGGACAGGATTAACTACATTTAAAAAAAAAAAACAAAACCAAACCAACTTTGAGAACCACCTAAATGTGCTCCTTGCACAAAAATAAAGCAGCAGAAACTGACAGCCTAATGAAGTACATAATCAGTGCTCACACATTTGCCAAATTTTAATTAACAGTTACTTACTAAAGAGTTCTCTCTGCTTAGCTTTTTCTTTTAATTCATTATTATTTAATACTTACTTTAGAAGACTAATGTAACTAATCAGATCACTTTAATAAATATTTTCTTAGAGACAGGCTGCTTTAAAAATATTAAAACACTAGAGGGCTAGAGAGCCAGTTAGCTTCAATAATCTGTTTAGAAACCTCACTAATGGTTTTCATAACTGGTCATCTTAAGCATCTGTGGAAGAATGGTTTGCCTTTCAACAGGGAGTCTAAAATTTTAAAAGCGTAGTTAGGATTCGAGCCACTGAACATATGTATTTCTACCCAGAACAGAAGGAAGTTATTCACAACAGCTACCAGGTAGTAGCTACAGCAGCTGAGAAATACAATCAAGGAGGAACTTCAGTGATGTTAGGGGAGTGTTTAATTTTTTATTTAGAAATAGCCCAAACAATCTTTTAATCTCTGTTGCAGAAGTATACAATGACTCGCATAAGAAACGGGCAACGCAACAGACTTCTACAACTGTAAGCACTGAAGACTTCTTTTAATTGCAGCTGGACAGGCAAAGAGAACTTCAGAACTGCCAAAAAGCTACTGACGTTCGCATCAGTAAATTTACCATGTTCTCTTGCAGTCAAGAGCCTGTGTAGCTCTAAAGGGATATCTGCAAAGGGGCTCCAGCAAACACATAATAAATGTCTTTGCCTTAAACTCTGTGAAAGCCAATGCAGAACACAAAGCCCTTCTATACCAAACATGTTGGGAGAGGGGACGTGGTGTCTTTCTGAAGAAGTTTCTATAAATTATCATCTCTCAGCCAACCGCTTAGATAAGACGACGACAGAAATCACAATTTACTTTCACCCAAGAGAACAGCATCTGAATTAACTGCTTCGTGATAATTTCCCTTTCCTTGATACACATGAACAGGTATGTCCAGGGCCTGGGTGCCCAGACATACCTTTCTATTTCACCCGAAAGCTCATGGTATTCCACTTGCAGAAATACCCGAATTTTTTCCCAACCCACTTTACATCGATAGGGACATAGTCTACTGCAGTAATCCAAAGGCACATCAGAAACTTCTCAGGGTTTAACAAGAGCACAAAGAAAACACACAAGGGGTCTTTTTGATAGACAGTGGTCAAAAATTAAACCCAAACTACTAAAGTCCAAGGCATAACCTCATAGCAGCAACTCATGCCAAGATAATTATTTTTGAACATAATATTTTATTTGTGAAATCAGGATTACTTACATCAGGGGGAAAAAAAAAAACCCAAAAAAACCCAATTTTTTTTTATTTTTGTTTTTTTTCCACTAGTGCACCTCTGAATAGTAAAAGCTTAGGTCTACATATCCTATAGGCTAGTTTCTCCAAAATGCACAAAGATGATGACTCCAACAACCAATGACAGATCTGCTTCTGAAAAACCAGTATTCCTCTCCCCATGTATAGTAACTAAACTCCAGACATAAGCAGTATTTTTCACCTGTGCTCCCTCTCTGGAGGATTATCAACCAATTTCAATTACAGAAAAAGTAATTAAAGCTACCCGAGAATAAAAAAAACCTTGCCTAGAGATCACCAAAATTCTTAAGACTTAACCATTATCTCAGACCTACCAACGCACGCGTTGTCTCAAAAAGAAAAACCAACATCCCAGGCATATTCTTAAGACTACAGAATATTCACTGAAATAACACTTATTTTCATTCACTACTCTTTGTCTGGATGCCTCTTCTGGACTTGTTTACAATCTGAATGGAGATTTCCTATCTTTTCCTCCCATACGCCTGCATAAAAAACAAAAATTAGTTCACCTACTTTTTGATTAAGGCAGCATACATATTTTCTTACTTGAGAACATGAGCCAAACACAAACAAAACTCTGACTATCAAACCCTGCAACACGGCAAAGAGAAATGACTACATAAACGGCACAGAGGAAAACCAACGAGACTTGAAAATTTATTTGTGCTTTTTCAGGACCTATTACAATTATATCAGCAAGTTCAGCACCAGGACAACAGATGTGGTCTTTCACCAGTGGTTAAGGCATGAGCAAGTCTGGATTCTTGGTATTCTCTGAACATCCAGCTGAGACGTAACAAAGCTTATTAACTTTATACACTCCCAGTGACTCACAAACAGAGCAACGGTATTGTAACAAGTTTCTTGTGTTATTTTATGCCACTTGTGTATATTGCACTAGACTTATAAGTTCTTATCTAATACACTGTATTCGACTCTTTTTTTTAAGCAAAAGTGAATCCCTTACTACTTCTGTTTATTATGAAGATATGTGGAATGTACTAGGCAAAATATTTATTGCACAAGAGGAAAAATTAACAAAAAGTACTGATATGTTTTATTGTTTCCTGACTACATGCTCCAAACGTGCTGGAAATATTAGCGGTGTTAAGGCCAGCTGTCAAAATCCCACTTTAACAGTAGAGGTTAACAGAATTCTATAGCAAGTGTTGATATTTTTTAAGATATTTGCAGAAACCCACCACCACTGCACACTGGGGAACTTAAAAATCAAGATGAACAATTGATAAGTGTGAATCGAATGACGGATTTAGGAAAGTAATTAGGGCAGAGTATCTACTTTTATTGTTATATGCGTCAACAGTTTTTTAAAAATAAATTAAAAAAATCAAAATAAACGAAAGTGAAGTTCAAGCCTGCCTTCCTATCATTAGGAATAACGCTCCTGCTCTTACCAGAAACGACTGTACAGCACAACAGAAAAAGCCAAAGCCACCAACGGCGACCTCCCAGAGCAGGCGAGATCCAAGATGACAGCGAAGCCCGATTTACCACAAACAACGAAAAATGCCACCACCGCGCGCTCACGGCGAGGTGGTTTTGGGCAGCGCAATGCAGCAGGGGCCCCGTACCCTCCATCCCGGGCAGCCAAAGCCCTCGGGGTCCGCACAAACCCGACCCTTCCCCGCCCGCCAAGGACGCGCGGCCCCCGCCGGGCCCCGCTCCGCGCCCCC